>CM049571.1:39478234-39528760 GCA_027123335.1 Amphiprion clarkii
CATTTACCTATGTTACTCTGTTTCTTTTTTCTAAATTCATTCGGCATTGATACGTTTAGCTGAAGATTGTGTGTGTGTTACACTAAACTCTTATTAACTAACTTACAAATATGTTAGAGCATCAGCCAGATTTTTAAAATACAGACACAAAGGGAAAACTCAGTAAATTAGCTTTAGCTGACGCTACCTCACTTGTCAGTGCTGTTTGGTTTTTACCTTTTATTTCTCCTCTGTTTCATAAAATTTCCCATTTCTGTTGCATTGTAGTGTTTTAATGTCTGAAATTTATATTCAGGTTCTTTTGCTGTTTTTTTTGTTTTTTTTTGCTTTGTAGCACTATATATAAAGAACACCGTGTGATTTTGTTTTTCCTACACTACCAGGAAATGAAGGAAACATTTTCCAGATTGATGAGGAAACAGGAAACATCACGATGACTAAAGCTGCAGATATAGTTGGACCAATAACCCTCACAGTTCTGGTAAAAGATAAATTATTTTCAACATTTGTTCTGTGGTGATTTTGAATAAAAAGTTATTTACTGCAACGCTTGATAAGAAACATCCTGACTTGGGTGATCTAACTTTCTCCTGGCCTTCAGGCGTCACAGGTGACCAACAGAGATCAGTTTGCGGTGACTCAGGTGACCATCGAGGTGATGAAGAAGAGCAGGAACCCTCCTCGCTTTGAGAAGGAGCGATACGAAGGATTTATCTACAGCAACTCTGTCCCAGAGAGCATGATCCTCCGAGACCGGACCACCAACCGTCCCTTCAGGGTCCGAGCCCGAGACGAGGACTTCGCCGGGGTGAGCGCCCTTTATGTGGAACTAATATCCAGGTTTTACATTATATCTCTCAGAAACTGACTGGAAACGAGGGTGGATTTAAGATACATGATCATAAATTCAATATCGCTCCAATCAAAATGAACTTAATAAAATATAACCTAACCCTGTGATGACAATCCTCAAACCATAATAATAAGACCCTACGTCCAAACTGCTGTTCTCACACACTTTAAGGAAAAATTTAAAACACATTGTTTATAAAGTGAAGCTGACTAGCCACTAACATTTCTAGGCTAGTCATTAGCATTAGCCTTGGTTAGCCACAAATCTTCGGAGGCTAATCACTAACATTCCTGCGCTATGGAGATTGGCTAATGAAGGCTAGTTGCTAATATAAGTTGGTCATTTTCATTATTCATGACCATTTAAATTTAAAACTTCAAAATTTGCAGTTGACTAGCAACATTCACTAGCATACCTAGGCTATGGCGACTAGCTATTGAAGGCTAGTTGCTAATATAAGTTGGTCATTTTCATTATTCATGAACATTTTTATTTAAAATTTTTCAGAATTTGCATGGAACTAGTGACATTCACTAGCATACCTAGGCTATGGAGACTAGCCACTAAAGGCTAATTGCTAACCTACTCTAATCATTCGCATTCTTCAGGAACAATTGAAGATGACTATCAAATAACATTCCTTTTCTAGTCACTGGCATGTCTAGGTCAGTCACCAACAGCCCTATGCGCGCTAACATTTCTAGGCGAGTCACTAACATTCAAAGGCTATGGAAGTTAGCCTAAGCATGCTAGTGGCTACCCCGGAAATGTCAGTTGCTTGTCCCCTGCAGATTAGTAACAGTGTATGTTTAAATGTTCATGAATCATGTAAATGACTAGCTTAGATTAGCAACTAGCCTTTATTAGCTAGTCCCCATAGCGCAGAAATGTTAGCGACTAGCCTCGGCATGTTTATGGCTAACCAAAGTATGCTAATGAATAGCATAGAAATGTTAGTCGCTAGTCATTTACATTCTTTAGTAACATTTAAATTTACACAGTTTATAATGTGAGATGGCTAACAAATAATATTCCTAGGCTAGTCCTCGGTTAGCCATTAATTTTCCTAATCTAGTTAGTAATTTTCCTTGGCTTTAGTGACCAGCCAAAGAATGATATTTGGATATTTGCTATCCTTGGCTAGTAATTTGCATTCCTAAGAAATACAAGGGAACATTTAAATATACATCATAACATGAAGGTGGCTAGCAACTGGCAGAGATTAGCCTTGAAATGCTGGTGAGTGGTGTAGAAATGCTAGTTACTAGTCCAATCTAGGTATCAGCATATCTAATTAACATTAATGAACATTGTACAGTGTTTACAATGTTCAGATAGCATTTCTAGAGCAGTCACTAGCCTGGAAATGTGGGGTGTTAACCTAGGATAGACCGTTTTAAATGCACACTGTTTGTACTGCAGTATACATACAATATTACTGTGTAATGTTTTTACAAATTAGTGCTATAAAAGCCAAGTGTGACCTCTTATCTATGTAATGATGTTTCATTTTACCTGTTTGCTTTCAGTGTTTTATCCTTTGCATAAAACATGCACCCCTTCTTTCATGTTTTAGATGGTACAACTTGAAATGTTCCTTAGTATTGTATGGTATACGCATATTGATGATGTGCTTTTAGAACCCATTGGTTAAAATGTTAAGTCGACATTGCGTCTCTATTTCTGAAAACGCATTTTATAATTTGTCTGCAGCCACGTGGTCAGAAATCACTTAATGAAGCTTTAACTATACAGCCGCTGATACAAAATAACAAAACAATAAGTAAAGTTCTATAGTAGTTGCCTTTTTATGCATCTTTGTGTGTCTCAGGGAGTGAATCCAGATGTGAAGTATGAGGTTCAGTACAGCAGCTACGTCAACGTGACCTCTGATGGGTTTGTGATCCTGAAGAGAGTTGTGAAGACGGAGTCCTTCGCACTTCAGGTGATTGATGTCGACCTTAAAGCGTCAAACACAATGACAGTGTCTCTGCTCACACTTCCTGATGATTCCTGCTGGTTTCGAGGCTATGAATCTCTCTAAGTTAAAGTTTTTAAGTTACAAGCTATGAATCTTTCACTGCCTGCAGCTCCGAGCCGTGGATGCCACAACGGGGGAGTCTGGAACTGCAGCTCTCTCTGTTCAGGTCATACCAGGTAAGACCACCTGTTTTATCAGAACCTGTTTTAGTTAGCTTACATTTCAAGTCTATATTTAGTAGTGATAAAACGCTGCACTACTGGGCCAAAGTAAATGATTTAAACCAAAAATTCTTACAAAATTTTAATGGATCATCTCCCTTCCCAACTCACATCCCATTTATACCATTTCTATAAAATAAAATAAAAAAATAACCGCGTTTATGGTTTTATTCTTAATATTTAAAGCATATTGCTGCTGTTATTCTTTAATGTTATTATTGTAAAAATGCTTGTGATGTTTTAGTTGTCTGCTCTGGCTGTGGTTGTTAGCCCTTAGCACATCAAGCCATGAATCTCTTGGTTTTTGTTATTTATAAAGCTTATTTTAAACAGCAGCTGCTGAGCCAAAGTGTTTTCCAGTAGAGAAATACGACTGGTGTTATGAATGTACCAAACAAGTTTCAGTATTAAGGTTAAGACCCTACAGTGTTTTTTAATTTAAAAAAAAATAAATCAAATAATTTAAATATTATGATTAAATCCCTCCTGTATTTTTATTATTGAAATTTACCTGACTTATTAAACATTCCAGCTAAGACCATACATATTAAGAGTATGATACAGATTTACCCGACTAATTAATTATAACAATTAAGACTTTACAATATTATATGCACTGTGGATTTACCTGACGGATTTAAATATTAAGGTTGCTAGTTTCAATTATCATTTGTTATACAAACCTACACAAAATGCAGAAAAATACACAGAAAACCCCATGAACATTCCCTGTGAGCAAACATATGAAGCAGTGGTGAAGAAGAATTCCGTTTTAACATAGAACTCCATTAGAACCAGGCTTAAAATATAATAACTATAGTTTCATCTTTGGAAAAATGCTCAAAAATACCCCAAGACTGTGTAACACTGCAGTTTTTATCCAATGCTACTCAAACTTGAGAAAATTATTGCTTTAGTAATGATTTTAGTTCTATTTATATGACATTTTTGAAAGATAATTTAAACAAACATAAAACAAAAAATGTCAGATATAAGATTAGAAATAACACAAAACTAATAACAATTTAACAACAGTTCCTCTTGTTTTTGCATTTTGCTGGTCAGTTGTTAGCATTGTGATGATACAGTCAGCCATTAAAGGATCCATGCATTTAAAAACTCTACTCTAAAATGCACATGTAACCGTGGACTTTTACTGGGATGAAGCTGATGGAAACATTAGTGCTTGTGGCAGCAGGATGTTGTGTTTGGGGAGACTGAGTCAAAATAATAGTGTAACAGTGTTCATGCTAATAAGGGAACATGTGACCTGGTGCAACAGTGCAGCTCATTGATGAGTTTTAATAGTTTCAGGAGCAGCAGAGTAAGAGGACACACACACAGATACACAAGGGGATTTGTTGACAAGAGGAAAACTACACAATATCTTTAACTTAATATTCGGTTAGGTGCATTAGATTCATTCTGACTCCTCTATACACACAGTTACAGCTCATTTTGAGTCACTGCATTCAAATTTCCCCTCCAGTTTGGAGAAGTGTTCCATTTCTCTCCGTGTAACACCGGAAGGTCTTGACCTCAGAAAATAGGCAGAAATATGTGCCACAAGAAGCTGAATTTGGAATTTTAAAACTGAACATGGAAGCATACAACATTACATTTTCAGCAATTTAATTTCAATCTTAATGTAATAAATTCAATTTGAAATTATGTGACATAGACTTGTTTTTTGTAGCAATTGTTCCAAGTTAAATAATGCTTTTTTAAATGATATGATTCAGATTAAATTTTTTAACACAATTATTCAAGTTGAACAAACTAAAAAAGATTAAAATAATTTTAGTGACTCATGTCCTTGTCCATGTAAAGAGATTTAAATTTTTTGATATTTATGTATGACTTGATGTTTAGATGCTCGGTCGCATTATTATTATTCTGCAGACTTGTCTTCATACAAATCCAGACAAAACTTTATATTTCACACCACAGTAAATTAGATAAATTCCTAAAAAATTCAAATTACTATTGACTCACTGCTGACATACCTACTATCATGTAGAACCAAACCTTAAACAGGAAATTCCTACATATTACACATATTTGAATGTTTGGAGCAGTTCTGAACATTGTCGAGTTCTACATACACTACTGGGTCACTTAGAAATGTCCTTATTTTTGAAAGAAAAGCATTTTTAAAAAAAAGAAAAATAAATAAATAAATAAAAATAATGAAAATAACATTAAATTAATCAGAAATCCAGTCTAAACATTGTTAATGTGGTAAACGACTATTCTAGCTGGAAACAGCTGATCTTTAATGGAATATCTCCATAGGGGTACAGAGGAACATTTCCAGCAACCATCACTCCTGTGTGCTAATGCTACATTGTGTTAGCTAATGGTGTTGAAAGGCTCATTGAAGATTAGAAAACCCTTGTGCAATTATGTCAGCACATGAATAAAAGTGAGAGTTTTCATAGAAAACATGAAATTGTCTGGGTGACCCCAAACTTTTGAACTGTAGTGTAAATACAAACTTGTAATAATTCACCAGATTTAAATTACTGAACCTTAACTTCCCCCCCTGTGTTCCTGTGCAGCCGTGGCCATCCCGTCTCCGTCAAACATCGGCTACCGTCCAGGCGACATGGCGCTGCTGGGTCTGATCATGGCGGCTCTGCTGGTGCTTTGCCTCATCGTGATTGGCTTCTTGATTTCCCGCTTGTGGAAGGGAAACGCGAGCATGGACAAAATATGTGAGGTCAGTCACTTCAAACGTCACCCAGACTTCATGTGTAAACGCGTCCATCACTTCAGGCTTTTAAACTCCATAAATAGCTGTTGAGGACAGAAGCAGGAAGATGATTTATTACAAAAATTTACTTTAGGTCATATTTTTTGTTCAAGATTCGGTCTGAGTTGTGTTAGATAAGATATAGCAGCCTTGTGTGTGAGACAATGTGTGAATAGGTTAGCTTAGCATAAAGAGTTCAACATTGTATTCATCCATTCACATAAAATTCTCTTTGGACTTAACAAATGATGCTACATTTAATCAGTGATGCTTTCGAGATGCAGGTGGACATGTTGCTGTTTCCCCTTCTTCCATTCTCAATGCTATGCTAAGCTAATGAACTCCAAAGTTAAAGCTCCAAATGCAGCGGACAGAAGACTAGTATTGATGCTTCAATAAGAAAAAGCAAAGAAAGCTTTCCCTAAAGATGTAGAACTATTGTTTTAACCCATTTGTGCTGCAGTTTCTCCCTTACAGATGAGTGAAGGTTGAAACTAGAAAATGTATAAAAGGTGAAATTACCAGTGGCAACATGATTTAAGTGACAACAGGGCTGTAGCTAACTACTCCATTAGTTGTTTGGTCTGTAAAAAGTCAGAAAACGGGGAAAGATGTCTGTTTACCAAAGCCCAAGATATCTTGTTTTGTCTATAACCCAGTGATAGTCAATTTACTGTCATAAAGTGGGAAAGAAACCCCAAATTATTCACATTCAAGAAGTTGCACTCAGAGGTTTTTACTTGTAAAAACTACTCAAACTGATTCATTGATTAAATATTGCAGCTGCAAGTGATAAATGCTTGTAAAAAGGAACGTTTCCTGATTAAGAATAGCTTCCACTTATGCTACAGCTTTGAAGCCTTAAACAATTACCCTGAGGGGATTATTAATATTCTGATTTATTCTCTGTGATAAATGATACAAAAGCACCTCCGTACTGTAATAGTTCAGATGTCAGACAGACTCAGCTGTTTAATGTGTAGAGGTCCTCCTGAGCAGCTCTGATGAATATTCATCAGCTGAAACCCACAGAGGAGCTCTGTGTTAAAAGCGAACTCTCTCTGACACCACGGTGGCAACTGTAACGTTGAACAAAGCTTCTATCTCCTCCATACTCCATTAACCGCTGTATTAATGAGGGGCCTCTCTCGTCCCTGTAGTGCCTGGGCCCCTGCCTGCGCTCCGACCAGCCCCGGTCCGGCCACCGAGACTCGCTCCAGTACACCAACGACGGATTCCAGAACGAGGCCGACTCGAGCCGTGGAGGAACCAGGCGCTGGAACAACGTCATGCCCAGACGCAGCACCTTCCCCCAGCCTCGAGGCCGGGTTCTCCCCATGGAGAGACGGAGCCGCCACTGCTCCTCCTGCGGCGTCTACACCAACCACGTCCCCAAGGGAAGCCCCTCGGCGAGGCCCGCCAGGAGGGGCCGGGGAGACGGGGATGAGTACAGCATGAGGTCCATCCTGACCAAGCAGCGGAGGAGGGAGGGCCAGAAGACGGTGTGGTTCAAGGAGAGCGAGGACTCCTCGGACATCGAGGTGGAGATCATCCCCGACACCGTGGGCCGGGTGGAGGAGGAGACGGAGGAGGAGCTGGAGGGGGAGGTGGAGATGGAGGGTGTAGTCAGAGACCCGGCTGCCCCGCTGAGAGAGTCCGACGGCGGGCAGGAGAACCAGAACACGGAGTCCAGCGAGGAGCAGGACTCTGGAAACGGCAGCTTAGAAAAGGAGAAGGGAAACCAGGAGCAGGAGCGCTGACAGCAGAGGAACTGGACACTGAGCAGAACGCTGTTTGTTTTCTCGTCACTTTGGATTCTGCAGCCTACAGCAGGCCGGGACGACACGGCAAACATCTCTGAACAACTGGCAAACCTCAAAAAGGATCCAAAAAGTATTTATCTTCTACTGTGAGTATCTTAGAATGCAGAGTCAGTGGGCATAACTTCATACAAAATAGTTTTGAGCAAGGATACACCACAAATTAAGATTTTATTAAAACACTTAAATGGAGATGATTTGTTTTCCTAGTTCTGGCTATCATTTATGGTCGTAATAACATTATACTCATTAACCCTTAGAGCTTCAGTAGAAGGCAAATTGACTTTATTTTAAGATTCAAGATGTATTATTTGCCAAACAGACAGTCTAGGTGCTGTGGAATTCTTGTGCCAGGCTCTCTTGGAGTCGAGGAATAAAACAAACAAAATCAAAACAGGAAATCCAAAAAATTCCAAAATGAAACACTCCACAAGAGCAATAAAAGATAAAATGCAAAAATATGATAAATAAATCTGAATGCTACAAGGAATTAGTAATGTACCAACATTTGTCCAGGAAAACACTACCAGTCAAGAGTTTGGGCACACCTTCTCATTCAATGGTTTTTATTTAACTATTTTATACATTGTAGAATAATACTGAAGACATCAAACCTATAAAAGAACACATATGGAATTATGTTGTAAACAAAAAAGTGTTTATCTTCAGTATTAATCTACAATGTAGAAAATAATACAAATAAATAAAAAGCATTGAATAAGGTGTGTTCAAGCTAGTGTATGTAGGGGATATTGCACATAGATCACGTCATAATTTTATTATTATTTTTATTTTTGGTCCTCTCATCCAATATCCTTCATTCTGACTGATTGGTAGAGTTCTAACTACTTATTCTCCCCCTCAGCTCAATGACTTGAGGTGTAAAGGTCTGGGAAGGGATGTCAGCACGGCATTGTATATTCCAATTCAGTGACCTCAGTTGTGAATATTGCTGCTTTCAATGTAGATCCTTTATTCCTTAGATGCAGATTGACGGTTTATGGCACACTGTTGTTCAAGGTGGAATGGTGTATAAAAATATACAGAATATATTCCCCTTGCGCCCCACAAGTTGTGTCCTTTTCCACATTATAAGCTGATCCATTCCAACCCCACTGTGTTTGAAATAGCGTCCCCATCTTCCAAGCATGATATCCCGATTTTCCAAACTGGGATTCTGAATGGATGGTTGGTTTTATCCCTTTGGGGATTAAGAGAAAGAAAGACCTGACTGGCTGCTGTCCTGTGTTGAGTGGCTGTTTAGTCTGTACAGGTCTGTCGACTCCTCGCTGCATTGGACTGTATTTATGACACTACTTAGCTTGTGTTTGGCTGTTTTATCCTCAGGGTGAATCACTTTGTGTCTCAGGGTGTTGCTGGTTCTGAAGTGCACTGGGATGTTGCGGCTGGAGAAAATCCTTCCAAGTCTGTCTTTTCTACATCTCTGCCGATTTAATGAAGTCCCAGTTTGGATGGCGATGGGTTTTCTTAGGATGTGTGTGCTTTTTTCTTTTCCCTCTCTCGGAAGGGACAATAGAAGGTTTTGATGAAGCCATTGCTTATTTTCTGGTTGGTAGTGGAAATCAAAAAGCGGTATTGGTCTTGAAATGCTGAGACTTTGGCCTCCTTAGTGTGCGTGGTGCAGTTCCCCAACATTCTACCTGTGAACTTAGTGTTTCTATTTGTTGAATACAAGACTTCTACTTCCTGAGTTTTGATTCTGACCCAGCTGTCGTCCACGTATCTTAACTAGTGGCTGGGTGTTGTTCCCTAAAGGAGCTCAGTGCTTTGCTTTCCTCTTCCTTCAAGTAGAGATTAGTCAACATAGATGACATTAAAAAACCCTGACAAAACTGTGCTGTACACCTGCCACTTGTTTGGATTTGTAGATGACACCTGGGTCAGAATTGAAGCCCAAGAATTTAGAAGCCTTTACAGAACAGATCAACTCTGGGGGGAAACAAGCTGCCTCTTTTTGGAATATAATGTGCACATTGAGGAGGACAAAGGCTCAGCATTGAAGTTCACCAGTAGACCTTCACACAGAGGTCGATAACTGCTGTTTGATTCCCACCACCTACTGGAACAATAACTACTGGAATTTTACAGCACCGGGCTGAGAATGTCCATACCAAGAGAAGTGAAGAAAAGGAGCACACACATCTTAAGAACTGTGGCTATCCACGAATGGACTTTCCGTACGTCCCCTCACGCAGCCTTAGATCCTCAGGTGGGTCCCTCCTAGTTGTTCCAAAGTCGAGGCTTAAATCCAAGGGTGACCAGGCCTTCTCCATCAGGGCCCCTTGGCTTTGGAACGACCTGCCTGAGGAGATAAGGCTCACCCAATCATTAAATTGTTTTAAATCACTTCTTAAAACACACTTTTATAGACTCGCCTTCCTGTAAAGTTCTTTTATTTCTCTTTCATCACTATGTTCTACCTGTCAAAGCACTTTGTGAATGTTCTTCTCAAAGGTGCTATACAAATAAAGTTATTGTTATTATTCATTATGTCATGAGACCTAGAAAAGACAGCACACTAGAAACGAAAAGAGTAACTGGAGGAACAACATCGTCATACTGCATTTGACTAGAGTGTTGAAAAAACTTCTCTCCAAACACAGAAGAATAAAACAGACAAACACAAGTTGAACAGTGTTGTATCTGCAGTCCAATGTAGTGAGGGGTGCACAGACTAAAACCCACTTAACACAAGAGAGCAGCTCCTCAGGACAACACTCAGCCATCCACCTGCAGCAACAAGAGACAAGTAATCAAAGTCCACATTCTGGAAAGAGAAGACAGACGGTTTGAGAGGAGTAAAGGCAGCCATCTCGAAACAAAGGAGGGTCTATGGCACCACTTACCAGGTACTTACAATGCAGTCCTGAAATCCAAACCCAGGCAGTTTCACCACCATTAACACCTTGAGTCGTGTGGATTGGGGGTGAAAATAGAAGCCTAGAGCTTCCTTCCAGTCAGAACTGAGGAAGCCTCTTGGATGAGAGGAAAAAGGTCTTCAAGAACTAAAAAGTAGTCAATCTGCCTTCTACTGAATCACCAAGGACTACCATGACCTGGATCACTGAGAGTCTACAGACATGTATTATTTATGAATAGTTTTCTTTATTGAATTCCCAGGAAGTCCACTATCATAGACTACCTACCCACCTACCATAATAGATTTTATCCTCATCACCTGCTCCTACGTTGTCACCTGCAGTCAGGTGAGTGATTTTTGTCTGCAGTGAAACTCCACTGTGGTGCTGTCATGATTTTCTGCACACATTCTGTACGAGCTTTACTAAACTGAACAAGTGTCTGGATTTTATGGTGAGAAACGCATGTGAGGACAGACTTTATCTACTGAGTACTAAAAAGCTGAAAGGACTTTCTATGTGGACTGTATTTTATCGAGGATGTTGGTTAAAATAACTACTTTTGTGGGGAACTTTGCGGTTAATGTATAGTTGACATTTTGTACATTTAAATGATGTTTGAGGGAATAATAAAGTTTGAGTCTAGGCATGGCCTCACTGCTTTTATATTAATACTTCCTGCACAAAGTTTCACATTACCTTTTTGTATGAAATTCTTATATTTAAAAGAATAGTTTAACAATTCAAGAAATGTTTCTTCAGACTTATACTATCTTATTTTTAGGCAAATACAGAGTTCTAAATCTTTCTGAGGTACATGACATACATGTTGATCACCCAACCAAAGTAAGCGAAGCTGAGAGAACAAAAATGAATAAACTGTTATTAGAAGCAGCAAGTACAATAATACTGACAATCACTGTTCCCTCGAAGCTGCACGCGTGCGCAATTGCGCACTGCTGACACGGTCTCCGTGCACAGAAAATCTGTGCTGCGCACACAAAAAAATCCAACCTAAATTGAAAATAAAATAAACACGTAACAATTCATTCTGTGCTATTTCTCAGTGTGAGTCAGTGAGTGACCGGTGACTGGCTGCTGCAGCCAATGATGCGATTCACATACGTATTTACCATAGACTGTATATAATGGTATTTACGCAGCTAATCAACGTCAGGCGTCCTTATGTGCAGCCACCGTTGTTCTCATAGATATGAATGATAGGACACGCCCCTTTGAGCTGCGTGCTGCGGCGAGGCTAAGCTATTGGGGGCAAAGTTTCAGTGCATTCCGTTGATGTAGACAGCGTGAAAACGGAAACAAGAAGTATGCCGGCTCATTGTCCTGCATACAATTACACACTACGTCGTACGATTGAGACAAGGAAACTTGGAATGACTTTTCATAGGTAAGAATAGTTTTTGGCTCTTTTTTCATTATGAAATCTTGTTGAGAGCTTCCAGTCTATGAGAGCTAACTAGTTAGCCACAAGCAAAACGCTAAGGCGAGCTAGCAGCTTGACAAGCAAATACCAGATGATTAATAGTAGCTGTAGTATAGTTGTACAAGCAGTAGAAGTAATACTAAAAGTACAAGCAGTAGTAGTATAAAATAGCTGTTAGTCGTAGAAGTAGTATCAGCCTTTGTAATAATATTACAATTTGTAGTAGCAGTGCCAGTATCAGCAGCAGTAGTGTACCACCACTACTACTAGTAGTAGTCACATTGCTATTACTTCCACCAATACTACCAATAGTAGTTATAAAGCCTAACTCATGTATATCCAGATTACCATCTATGTTCTTCCTTCAAACCCATTTTATGATTGGGATTACAGGCAATTCTTTAGGACTGCTCTCAAATAATTGAAATGTTACTAAACAAGGTTATACTTATCAAATTAAATAGCTCTGGTCTCCAGTATATTGTCGAATTCAGTTATTTGTACTTAATTTATTAGCATGATTTCTTTTTTAATGTGTACAGACTTATTTACTCCTCTGTCTACTTTTCTTACTCCATGTAGGTTTCCCAGAGACGATGGGTTGAGGAGGAAGTGGAAGTTTGTCGGCTTAGACCTGGTGTCATTCCATCAGTGTTTAACTTCCCGGCTCATCTTTGAAGAGTATGTGCCAGAAAGACCACAACCAAGCAGCCTTGAGATCTTAGACAGCGTCTCCCTCAGGTGGGTGTCAACGGTGTTCACAGTCAGGTCTGTGGTAATCCCGTCAAAAAACAAAACAGAAAAAAAATCTAGATTATAAATCAACATGTAACCAAAGCACTCTGTGTATAACGCCATAGTATAGGATGTAGTTCAGAAAATGTCATAGTATACTTTACTCAAGAATAACATAGTATGGCCTGTAGTTCATAGTACAGCATGTTGGCAAAAAAAACCCATAGATTATTATGTGGTTCAAAAAGCGCAAAATGATAAGATGTTGCCTAAAATTGTCATGTATGATATGTGGTTCAAAAAATGTCATAGTGCAATATATTGTCAAAATAGTATGTTATTCAAGAAAACAACAGAGTATAATATGTCGTCTAAAAAATGCCATAGAATAATATTTCATTGCACAAGTAAAAGTATACTAAATTTTAAAACTGTTCCAGTTTTTCGAATATGTTGCTAAAAAACAACAAAAAAAAACAAAACAAAAAAAAGGTCAGTAATATGTCAATTAAAAAAGCCTATAGTATAGTGTGTCGCCCAACAAACATCATAGTATAGCATGTCGCTCTAAAAACGTCAGAGTATAGGCTTTAGAGCAACACAAAAACAAGCCAAACGCTGGTTTCCAGAGGGTTAGACGAGAATTTATTTGAAAGAGTAAGTTTACACCAACACAACATGTGAGGGGGTTAAAAGCAAATGGGTGTTAGTAAAATAAAAATAAATAAACAGAACTAAAAGTGAACTTCATGTTGACATTGATGGGCATTCCAACCAGGAACAAAGTAAAAGATAATCAATACGAAAAAAAAACTCTTCCTGTTCACCTCTTCAAGCCCAAAAACACACCGCAGTAGCACCCTAAACTAAAACTACCAATGGGTTCCCTGTTTTCCTTTCTGAACAATTCAAAGGTCCCTCTCTATCTCCCCACACATCCACCAACCACTGGAACACATCTCCAAAGTTCTGCCGGGCCAGCTCAGCTTCCCCTCAGAAGAAGTGCAACCACCTGCCAGATGAAGGAGCCTTTTGAGAGGCAGCTGGCATCGTGATTGGACTGTACTTTGGTCTGTTCCAATCCAGCTTCAGCTCCAGAGACGGCAGGTGGGACGAGTCAACGGAGGCCGGGTGGACGAAGGCATGCAGCTGAGTACAATCCAGAAAACAACAGAGGAGTGCAGCGGCCCAGGGCCAGAATAAACAGAGTAGCATCGTATGTCTCTTAGAAAACATCATAGTATAGCCTTTGGGATGAAAAAACAGCATAATATACATCGTATATTGTACAAGTAACAAGTCAAAGGAAAGAGACATCAACTGTAGAATTGTAGTAATTGTGGGCTGACTGATTTACTGATTATCAGTATTTTATTTTTTACTGATTTACGGTAATAAATACATTTAAAAATGGTGCTACTTTGGCTCTGAACCTTTGTCTACCTGTGGTCGCTCTGTCTTCTGGAGTGATTTGATTGGTTATACGTCACGAATAAAACTCCTTTAACTTAACATCTGTAAACAAAACAAAAACGTATCAACAAAATTTTCTGTTAGAGTTTGTGTTCTTCTAAGTTTAACTCCAAGATTTTAAATACTTTCATTTACTGCAAATGAATATCTACTCCAAATGTCTCACTAATAATCATTATCAGCCTTAAAAACCCACAAAACACCCCTCTATACTCGACCACACTTAGTACAGTCCGGTTCCCCCTTCTATAAATCTGCTTGGAATCTTCCACTTCCTGTTTGTCAAAGTGGCCTTCTACCTGGACAGGTTTTGTTGGAGCTCATGCAACAAACATTTTGGGTAACTGCACTTTAATATGGATGGATGACACTGAATTAGAGTCTGTTTTAATGAGACTGAGTTAAGATGTGTAGCTCTGTCATTAAATAGGAAATTATTTCTCAGAATTCACAGAGAAAAGTCTGAAATGTTTGCTAGGTTAGCGTCCCACATGTTCTTTGGCTCAGCTAAAGCTAACTCTCTCCAACTTCTGGATCTCTTGAGTTGCTTGTTGTTAAAATATCTTGCTAGAGGTGCTGAAGCTCAGAAAGTCTGAGATGTTTGTTCAAAATAAGCTCATTCTCAAGTCTTATCTGAACTGTCCTCTTTTGTTTGAACTTTCCCTAAACTTAGGAGTTAATGACAGAGCAGCACATCCAGACTCAGTCTCATTTATATAGAGATTAAACTTCAGTGTCATTCATTGATGTTAAAGTGCAGTTTTTCAAATGTTTGTTGCACATGCTCCCGACCAAGGAAGTCCAGGTGGAAGACGATGTGAAGAGAAAGCTCCAGAGGATGAATATCACACATTTACATTGGAAATAAATGTCCTTTAATTAGACATTGTCATGCAAAAGTTGGATTTCCCTTTAATGATGTTCAAATCTTTGTTGAGTGTTTTGTTGATGTTGGTTTTTAAATGTTTTCTGACACTCGGCCCCAAAGATTAAAACCTTTTACGGCTCACACACTGCAACAATTCACACATTATCAACTATCTTTCTGACTAAACTAAGATGAAAAGTGAAAAACTGCCTGATTCCTGCATCATGAATGTAAATCTTTTTGGTTTTTATGACGGTAAACTGAATGTATTTGGGCTTGACATTTTATAAACCAAAACAAGAAATGAATTACTGGAGAAAGCGACAGATTAATGGACAAAGAAAATGTGTTTTCTAACATATATGGCTGAATTACTCCGGCATTACAAGATACATACAATTTGAATTCAATTTTATTTATATAACGCCAATTACAGGTCAAATTGTCTCAAGATGCCTTATTTTTAGATTTTTTTGTCATATTTAAAATATGACAAAGTAAGAAATTTAAACCTCTTGACTAATCCAGTTTATTATTTAGTTTTTAAGAGACTAATTGACAAAACTTTCTCCACTAAAACTAATAAACATGAGGTCAAATAGAAGGAACAGTTTTAAATACTGCAGTCCCACGATGACAAGAATAAAGTTTGTCAACAAAAACAAAATCTGCTGGTGGATTCCATTAAAATCCGAATAAATGATAAAAAAGTGTGATACTAAAGGTTTGTGGTGCTAAAAATGTCAAAGTAAAGATATCAAGTTGAACATCCGGATGGAGGTTGATAAAAGTTGACCTTCCATTTCTCTGGAGCCGACTCCATGGATTTTATGGATGGTGGTTAAAGGCCTGCTCTTCTAGTCGTCTTCCTTCTAGTCGCTGTAAAAAGTCAGTCCATCCTGATCGACTTCAACACCTCTTCATGACAGCTTGTTCTGCCTCCGACCTGGTGGAAACTCCAGAAACTCGGGAAAACCCATGGAGACTCGAAGAACTCGTGGAGACTCGAAGAACTCGTCGGGCGGGGGAAGGTGTGGTGGGTGGTGGGGGGAGGTGGGGGAGTAGAGGGGGGAGGCCGCCACCCACCTCCCCGCCTACTCTCCGCCCTGACTCCACCCAGACTCCGCCTTGGCTCCGCCCATGTGGTGACTTCAGAAAGTACGATGCCAAAGGGACGACGAATTTATTTCTTTTTATATGATCTGTAGCTCAGTGAGTTAAGGATTTGCCTATGGAGCTGCAGGTCGCTGGTTCAAGACCAGACACTTCTTAAATTTTCTCAAAATTCTGACAAAGACAAAGAAAGAAAACTGCCGGTGGCAGGTCTTGAACCTGCGACCTTCCACTTTGTAGTCTATCCTCTTAACCCCCTGAGCTACTCGCTCAGATACTAATTTTTCTTTTTTTTGCGCATTTATCATCTATTTTTTGTCGTTTTCGAGTTTTTTTTTAACTCGAGTCTCGACTCGACCGTTTTTCTCAGGAGGTTGGACTTCAGCCTTTGTGCTGGAGGGTTGAACCCTCAGTTCCAAGACTTTCAAAGCCTCCAGACCTCCCGAGTCCTCAGGACCTGAGCTTTCACACAGCCTGAGGGCTGAAATTTTCTAAGTCCCACAGTAGTTCTCTGTTAGATTGAACTTTCAGACAGTCCAAGGACTGATATCTTCTAAGTTCCTGAGTAGTTCTCTGTTAGTTTGAACCTTCAGACAGTCTGAGGACTGAAATCTTAAAAGTTTCTCAGTACTTCTCTGTTCGTTTGAACCTTCAGACAGTCTGAGGACTGAAATCTTAAAAGTTTCTCAGTACGTCTCTGTTAGTTTGAACTTTCTAGTTAACAGAAGCCTTAAAACTTGTGACCATGAGTCTTGATTTCACATTTAGACCATCCATTTGAGTTTTTCTCAGACCTTCACCTGTGGGTTTTTTAGAAATCCTCAACAAACTTTGATTCTCTTCACTGAACAGTAAAGTTTGTGGAGATCAGAAGGTAACATTAGTTTGATTGATGCCTTCAACCTCTAGTAGACTTTATCTGGAAATCAGTTTTCTGAAATGAGTTCTTATTAAATTTGTCCACAATCAAACCAAGAACATAGAAAGAGGAAATGTTTGAAGAAACAACTTGATGTTTTCATTTCAGACTAGAAAAAGCTTTAATACTTTTATCTGTTTTTGCTCTTTTTGATCGTTTTATTGTCTCCTCTGTTTAATTTGATCTTCTAAAGTCTAACTGGTGCCCTTTCAAAGGTTTTATCTTTAGTTTGATTCTTCTTAAATGTTTAGTTTTGCTCTTTTCTCACATTTTATTCTTTTTTAATGTCTGATCTGATTTCGAAATGTTTTGTCTTTTTAATGTTTAATTGTTGTTTTTTCAAATGTTTTATCGGCTTGTTTGAAAAATTTTCTTTCCCAATGTTTAATTTTTTGATTAAATCTTTAAGGTTTTTCTTTTTAAATGTTTTACCACCTTTTAATGTTTAATTTTCTTTTTTAAAGCTTCATTTTATTTTCTGTTTAATTCCTATTTAAAGTTTTATTGTCTTTAAGATTTAATTTTCTAATTAAACATTTAATTTTTTAATTAAATGTTTTGACTTTGAAAGGTTTAATAATCTAATTAAATGTTTTATATTTTTCTAAATGTGTAATATTCTTGTTTATTTGTATTTTTTTAAATGTTTAATTATCTAAAATATTTCATCTTTAATGTTTAATATTTTTGTTTAATTTCATAATTACATGCTTTGTATCTTCTGTTTAATTATCTAATTAAATATTTTGATTAATATAATTTAATTGTATTTAATGTTTAATTTACTTTTTAAAAGTTTTATTATATTAAATGTTTTTTTTCCTTTGATTTAATTGCTTTTTTACTATAGTTTATTTCTTTAATCTTTTTTTCTATCAAGATTTTAACCCCAACCTTAAAAATGAAACAAACCCTTAAATCACAATGAAAATACTTCTGTTGTCACAATCATGAGTTAGTCAATTATTCAGTTTATCAATTCAACTTTATTTGTTTAGCACCTTTCACACAGATTACAAAACTAAACAAGCAAAGAGAAAAAACTATGCTAAAACTATGATTAAAACTCAAAAACAAAAAACAAACAAACAAAAAGATTTAACATTGTAATAAAATCTGTTGTGTCCAGGGGATGGAGGGAGTTTATTGAAGTCTTCTTGGGCTCACATGGTAAATCATTTAAAATATAAACTTGATATTCAGTCTAAGGAAACTGCAGAGCGACAGAAGAACCAACAATATCTCCTGTTTTCTCCTTTAATGAGTCGACTCTTCTTGTGCTTTCAGACCAAAGAACTACAGACTCTTCACAACCTGCTCAAACTCTTGGTACAGGACCTCACCACACGGGTCAAGAAGGTTTCCGTCTCATTTCTACTCTGAAGCTTACCTTCTCCTGCTCAAACTGCTGACAAATGTTTCTGCTGCTCTTAAGCCTGGTCTCCAGAACTTCCTAAAAACTCTCAAAGTCTCTTCTGCTGCAGGTTGCTTTGTAGAACTGTTCCAGAAAACCTCACTAAACCACATGGAGGGGCCTCAAAATAGTCGTCCAAATGAAAACGTACAAAAACCAAAACTGGCACAACCCAAACGCTAAAGTCTCCTGCAGCCTACCAGAGAACCTATGAGAACAGAGAATCAGGACAGGAACTCTTACCTTCTGGACAACCAACGTTGGTTCACAAGCATACAGATTGTGTCTGACCAAAAACCTCTAAAGACTCATGACAGCCAAGATAAAGACACAACTCAGCTGCATCAAATCCACTAATCACTGCACACATTAGCACCATGTGCTAACTGTGGCTAAAGAACCACATTTACCAAGACAACTATCCAGTACAAAGCCCTACAACACACCAAGAAACACATTAAAGACGATTTTACTGCTGGAAGCTGCAAGCCAACGCCTAAAGAACAAACTAAAGCAATGGAGCCAAACCCGGTTCAGTGGTGAAGGGAAACAGAGGAAATGTTTGTCTGCAGCTAAATAAAGCAGGAAGACACTGAGCTGCTCAGGTGTTCCTGATAACACCAAGCAGCCACCTGGACAGCCAATAGGAACACAGCTTACTGGAAGTCCAGAGGGCTGGGCTAGTGAAGGAAATTTAGTTTAAAGTTAAAGCAGAAAGCTAACAAAGAAAGTTGAAAACCACCACCTTCTGATCCCTGAAATCTCTGAGTTTTCACACAAAGAACGCCTGAACATGTCAAACTGGTTTGATAGTAGAACTATTATTGTAAAATCGTCATAGTATGGTGTGTTGCTCAAAAAACATTACGACCCGGCTGTCTAGGGTCGCTGAGGAGCAACGTCGAAAAAAATGTGATTTTTCAACATGTTGTAAAAACGTGCCATATGATGAAATACTGTAAAGGAGGCTGTGAAAAACACTATGGTAAGGTTTTCTTTGAAAAAAACCTTTCTGGAGTGTTTTTCACAGCCTGCTTTACATTATTTCATCATATGGCATGTTTTCATAACTTGTTGAAAAATGACATTTTTTTTTCCGACATAGTATACTATGGCATTTTTTTGCGCCAAAATTCATGATGATTATTTTTTCAAAGAAAACCTTTCTGGAGTGTTTTTCATGGCCTCCTTTACATTATTTCATCATACGGCACGTTTTTACAACATGTTGAAAAATCGCATTTTTTTTTCGACATAGTATAGTAAGGCGTTTTTTTGCGCCAAAATTCACGATGATTTTTTTTTCAAAGAAAACCTTTCTGGAGTATTTTTCACGCCCTTCTTTGCATTATTTCATCATATGGCACGTTTTCACGACATGTTTGAAAACTCTGACTTTTTTTCGACATAGTATAGTAAGGCGTTTTTTTTGCACCAAAATTCATTTTGATTTTTTTTTCAAAGAAAACCTTTCTGGAGTGTTTTTCACGCCCTTCTTTGCAGTTTTTCATCATATGGCAGGTTTTTACATGTTCGAAAAATAGCATTTTTTTCGACATAGTATAGTAAGGCTTTTTTTTGCACCAAAATTCATGATGATTTTTTTTTCAAAGAAAACCTTTCTGGAATGTTTTTCACGCCCTCCTTTACATTATTTCATCATATGGCACGTTTTTATAACATGTTTGAAAAATCAGATTTTTTTTCGACATAGTATAGTAAGGCGTTTTCTTTGCGCCAAAATTCATGATGATGTTTTTTTCAAAGAAAACCTTTCTGGAGTGTTATTCACGCCGTTCTTTGCATTATTTCATCATATGGCACGTTTTTACAACATGTTTGAAAAATCAGCATTTTTTTCGACATAGTATAGTAAGGCGTTTTTTTTGCGCCAAAATTCATGATGATGTTTTTTTCAAAGAAAACCTTTCTGGAGTGTTATTCACGCCGTTCTTTGCATTATTTCATCATATGGCAGGTTTTTACAACATGTTCGAAAAATAGCATTATTTTTCGACATAGTATATAGTAAGGCTTTTTTTTTGCGCCAAAATTCATGATGATGTTTTTTTCAAAGAAAACCTTTCTGGAATGTTTTTCACGCCCTCCTTTACATTATTTCATCATATGGCACGTTTTTATAACATGTTTGAAAAATCAGATTTTTTTTCGACATAGTATAGTAAGGCGTTTTTTTTGTGCCAAAATTCATGATGATTTTTTTTTTCAAAGAAAACCTTTCTGGAGTGTTTTTCACGCCGTCCTTTGCATCATTTCATCATATGGCATGTTTTGACAACATGTTTGAAAAATCTGATTTTTTTTCGACATAGTATAGTAAGGCGTTTTTTTTGGGCCAAAATTCATGATGATTTTTTTTTCAAAGAAAACCTTTCTGGAGTGTTTTTCACGCCGTCCTTTGCATCATTTCATCATATGGCACGTTTTGACAACATGTTTGAAAAGTCGCATTTTTTTTCGACATAGTATAGTAAGGCGTTTTTTTTGCGCCAAAATTCATGATGATGTTTTTTTCAAAGAAAACCTTTCTGGAGTGTTTTTCACGCCGTCCTTTGCATCATTTCATCATATGGCACGTTTTGACAACATGTTTGAAAAGTCGCATTTTTTTTCGACATAGTATAGTAAGGCGTTTTTTTTGCGCCAAAATTCATGATGATTTTTTTTCAAAGAAAACCTTTCTGGAGTGTTTTTCACGCCGTCCTTTGCATCATTTCATCATATGGCACGTTTTGACAACATGTTTGAAAAGTCGCATTTTTTTTCGACATAGTATAGTAAGGCGTTTTTTTTGCGCCAAAATTCATGATGATTTTTTTTTCAAAGAAAACCTTTCTGGAGTGTTTTTCACGCCGTCCTTTGCATCATTTCATCATATGGCACGTTTTGACAACATGTTTGAAAAGTCGCATTTTTTTTCGACATAGTATAGTAAGGCGTTTTTTTTGCGCCAAAATTCATGATGATTTTTTTTCAAAGAAAACCTTTCTGGAGTGTTTTTCACGCCGTCCTTTGCATCATTTCATCATATGGCATGTTTTGACAACATGTTTGAAAAATCGCATTTTTTTTCGACATAGTATAGTAAGGCGTTTTTTTTGCGCCAAAATTCATGATGATTTTTTTTTCAAAGAAAACCTTTCTGGAGTGTTTTTCACGCCCTCCTTTACATTATTTCATCATATGGCACGTTTTTACAACATGTTTGAAAAATCAGATTTTTTTTCGACATAGTATAGTAAGGCGTTTTTTTTGGGCCAAAATTCATGATGATGTTTTTTTCAAAGAAAACCTTTCTGGAGTGTTTTTCACGCCCTCCTTTACATTATTTCATCATATGGCACGTTTTTACAACATGTTTGAAAAATCAGATTTTTTTTCGACATAGTATAGTAAGGCGTTTTTTTTGCGCCAAAATTCATGATGATGTTTTTTTCAAAGAAAACCTTTCTGGAGTGTTTTTCACGCCCTCCTTTACATTATTTCATCATATGGCACGTTTTTACAACATGTTTGAAAAATCAGATTTTTTTTCGACATAGTATAGTAAGGCGTTTTTTTTGGGCCAAAATTCATGATGATGTTTTTTTCAAAGAAAACCTTTCTGGAGTGTTTTTCACGCCGTCCTTTGCATCATTTCATCATATGGCACGTTTTGACAACATGTTTGAAAAGTCGCATTTTTTTTCGACATAGTATAGTAAGGCGTTTTTTTTGCGCCAAAATTCATGATGATTTTTTTTCAAAGAAAACCTTTCTGGAGTGTTTTTCACGCCGTCCTTTGCATCATTTCATCATATGGCACGTTTTGACAACATGTTTGAAAAATCGCATTTTTTTTCGACATAGTATAGTAAGGCGTTTTTTTTGCGGCAAAATTCATGATGATTTTTTTTTCAAAGAAAACCTTTCTGGAGTGTTTTTCACGCCCTCCTTTACATTATTTCATCATATGGCACGTTTTTACAACATGTTTGAAAAATCAGATTTTTTTTCGACATAGTATAGTAAGGCGTTTTTTTTGCGCCAAAATTCATGATGATGTTTTTTTCAAAGAAAACCTTTCTGGAGTGTTTTTCACGCCGTCCTTTGCATCATTTCATCATATGGCACGTTTTGACAACATGTTTGAAAAGTCGCATTTTTTTTCGACATAGTATAGTAAGGCGTTTTTTTTGCGCCAAAATTCATGATGATTTTTTTTTCAAAGAAAACCTTTCTGGAGTGTTTTTCACGCCCTCCTTTACATCATTTCATCATATGGCACGTTTTGACAACATGTTTGAAAAGTCGCATTTTTTTTCGACATAGTATAGTAAGGCGTTTTTTTTGCGCCAAAATTCATGATGATTTTTTTTTCAAAGAAAACCTTTCTGGAGTGTTTTTCACGCCGTCCTTTACATCATTTCATCATATGGCACGTTTTGACAACATGTTTGAAAAGTCGCATTTTTTTTCGACATAGTATAGTAAGGCGTTTTTTTTGCGCCAAAATTCATGATGATTTTTTTTTCAAAGAAAACCTTTCTGGAGTGTTTTTCACGCCGTCCTTTGCATCATTTCATCATATGGCACGTTTTGACAACATGTTTGAAAAGTCGCATTTTTTTTCGACATAGTATAGTAAGGCGTTTTTTTTGCGCCAAAATTCATGATGATTTTTTTTTCAAAGAAAACCTTTCTGGAGTGTTTTTCACGCCCTCCTTTGCATCATTTCATCATATGGCACGTTTTTACAACATGTTTGAAAAGTCGCATTTTTTTTCGACATAGTATAGTAAGGCGTTTTTTTTGCGCCAAAATTCATGATGATTTTTTTTTCAAAGAAAACCTTTCTGGAGTGTTTTTCACGCCCTCCTTTACATCATTTCATCATATGGCACGTTTTTACAACATGTTTGAAAAGTCGCATTTTTTTTCGACATAGTATAGTAAGGCGTTTTTTTTGCGCCAAAATTCATGATGATTTTTTTTTCAAAGAAAACCTTTCTGGAGTGTTTTTCACGCCCTCCTTTACATCATTTCATCATATGGCACGTTTTTACAACATGTTTGAAAAGTCGCATTTTTTTTCGACATAGTATAGTAAGGCGTTTTTTTTGCGCCAAAATTCATGATGATGTTTTTTTCAAAGAAAACCTTTCTGGAGTGTTTTTCACGCCGTCCTTTGCATCATTTCATCATATGGCACGTTTTGACAACATGTTTGAAAAGTCGCATTTTTTTTCGACATAGTATAGTAAGGCGTTTTTTTTGCGCCAAAATTCATGATGATTTTTTTTTCAAAGAAAACCTTTCTGGAGTGTTTTTCACGCCGTCCTTTGCATCATTTCATCATATGGCACGTTTTGACAACATGTTTGAAAAGTCGCATTTTTTTTCGACATAGTATAGTAAGGCGTTTTTTTTGCGCCAAAATTCATGATGATTTTTTTTTCAAAGAAAACCTTTCTGGAGTGTTTTTCACGCCCTCCTTTACATCATTTCATCATATGGCACGTTTTGACAACATGTTTGAAAAGTCGCATTTTTTTTCGACATAGTATAGTAAGGCGTTTTTTTTGCGCCAAAATTCATGATGATTTTTTTTTCAAAGAAAACCTTTCTGGAGTGTTTTTCACGCCCTCCTTTACATTATTTCATCATATGGCACGTTTTTACAACATGTTTGAAAAATCGCATTTTTTTTCGACATAGTATAGTAAGGCGTTTTTTTTGCGCCAAAATTCATGATGATTTTTTTTTCAAAGAAAACCTTTCTGGAGTGTTTTTCACGCCGTCCTTTACATCATTTCATCATATGGCACGTTTTGACAACATGTTTGAAAAGTCGCATTTTTTTTCGACATAGTATAGTAAGGCGTTTTTTTTGCGCCAAAATTCATGATGATTTTTTTTTCAAAGAAAACCTTTCTGGAGTGTTTTTCACGCCCTCCTTTACATCATTTCATCATATGGCACGTTTTTACAACATGTTTGAAAAGTCGCATTTTTTTTCGACATAGTATAGTAAGGCGTTTTTTTTGCGCCAAAATTCATGATGATTTTTTTTTCAAAGAAAACCTTTCTGGAGTGTTTTTCACGCCGTCCTTTACATCATTTCATCATATGGCACGTTTTGACAACATGTTTGAAAAGTCGCATTTTTTTTCGACATAGTATAGTAAGGCGTTTTTTTTGCGCCAAAATTCATGATGATTTTTTTTTCAAAGAAAACCTTTCTGGAGTGTTTTTCACGCCGTCCTTTACATCATTTCATCATATGGCACGTTTTGACAACATGTTTGAAAAGTCGCATTTTTTTTCGACATAGTATAGTAAGGCGTTTTTTTTGCGCCAAAATTCATGATGATTTTTTTTTCAAAGAAAACCTTTCTGGAGTGTTTTTCACGCCCTCCTTTACATCATTTCATCATATGGCACGTTTTGACAACATGTTTGAAAAGTCGCATTTTTTTTCGACATAGTATAGTAAGGCGTTTTTTTTGCGCCAAAATTCATGATGATTTTTTTTTCAAAGAAAACCTTTCTGGAGTGTTTTTCACGCCCTCCTTTACATCATTTCATCATATGGCACGTTTTTACAACATGTTTGAAAAGTCGCATTTTTTTTCGACATAGTATAGTAAGGCGTTTTTTTTGCGCCAAAATTCATGATGATTTTTTTTTCAAAGAAAACCTTTCTGGAGTGTTTTTCACGCCCTCCTTTACATCATTTCATCATATGGCACGTTTTGACAACATGTTTGAAAAGTCGCATTTTTTTTCGACATAGTATAGTAAGGCGTTTTTTTTGCGCCAAAATTCATGATGATTTTTTTTTCAAAGAAAACCTTTCTGGAGTGTTTTTCACGCCGTCCTTTACATCATTTCATCATATGGCACGTTTTTACAACATGTTTGAAAAGTCGCATTTTTTTTCGACATAGTATAGTAAGGCGTTTTTTTTGCGCCAAAATTCATGATGATTTTTTTTTCAAAGAAAACCTTTCTGGAGTGTTTTTCACGCCCTCCTTTACATCATTTCATCATATGGCACGTTTTGACAACATGTTTGAAAAGTCGCATTTTTTTTCGACATAGTATAGTAAGGCGTTTTTTTTGCGCCAAAATTCATGATGATTTTTTTTCAAAGAAAACCTTTCTGGAGTGTTTTTCACGCCCTCCTTTACATCATTTCATCATATGGCACGTTTTGACAACATGTTTGAAAAGTCGCATTTTTTTTCGACATAGTATAGTAAGGCGTTTTTTTTGCGCCAAAATTCATGATGATTTTTTTTTCAAAGAAAACCTTTCTGGAGTGTTTTTCACGCCCTCCTTTACATCATTTCATCATATGGCACGTTTTGACAACATGTTTGAAAAGTCGCATTTTTTTTCGACATAGTATAGTAAGGCGTTTTTTTTGCGCCAAAATTCATGATGATTTTTTTTTCAAAGAAAACCTTTCTGGAGTGTTTTTCACGCCCTCCTTTACATCATTTCATCATATGGCACGTTTTGACAACATGTTTGAAAAGTCGCATTTTTTTTCGACATAGTATAGTAAGGCGTTTTTTTTGCGCCAAAATTCATGATGATTTTTTTTTCAAAGAAAACCTTTCTGGAGTGTTTTTCACGCCCTCCTTTACATCATTTCATCATATGGCACGTTTTTACAACATGTTTGAAAAGTCGCATTTTTTTTCGACATAGTATAGTAAGGCGTTTTTTTTGCGCCAAAATTCATGATGATTTTTTTTTCAAAGAAAACCTTTCTGGAGTGTTTTTCACGCCTCCTTTACATCATTTCATCATATGGCACGTTTTTACAACATGTTTGAAAAGTCGCATTTTTTTTCGACATAGTATAGTAAGGCGTTTTTTTTGCGCCAAAATTCATGATGATTTTTTTTTCAAAGAAAACCTTTCTGGAGTGTTTTTCACGCCCTCCTTTACATCATTTCATCATATGGCACGTTTTGACAACATGTTTGAAAAGTCGCATTTTTTTTCGACATAGTATAGTAAGGCGTTTTTTTTGCGCCAAAATTCATGATGATTTTTTTTTCAAAGAAAACCTTTCTGGAGTGTTTTTCACGCCCTCCTTTACATCATTTCATCATATGGCACGTTTTTACAACATGTTTGAAAAGTCGCATTTTTTTTCGACATAGTATAGTAAGGCGTTTTTTTTGCGCCAAAATTCATGATGATTTTTTTTTCAAAGAAAACCTTTCTGGAGTGTTTTTCACGCCCTCCTTTACATCATTTCATCATATGGCACGTTTTGACAACATGTTTGAAAAGTCGCATTTTTTTTCGACATAGTATAGTAAGGCGTTTTTTTTGCGCCAAAATTCATGATGATTTTTTTTTCAAAGAAAACCTTTCTGGAGTGTTTTTCACGCCCTCCTTTACATCATTTCATCATATGGCACGTTTTTACAACATGTTTGAAAAGTCGCATTTTTTTTCGACATAGTATAGTAAGGCGTTTTTTTTGCGCCAAAATTCATGATGATTTTTTTTTCAAAGAAAACCTTTCTGGAGTGTTTTTCACGCCCTCCTTTACATCATTTCATCATATGGCACGTTTTTACAACATGTTTGAAAAGTCGCATTTTTTTTCGACATAGTATAGTAAGGCGTTTTTTTTGCGCCAAAATTCATGATGATTTTTTTTTCAAAGAAAACCTTTCTGGAGTGTTTTTCACGCCCTCCTTTACATCATTTCATCATATGGCACGTTTTTACAACATGTTTGAAAAGTCGCATTTTTTTTCGACATAGTATAGTAAGGCGTTTTTTTTGCGCCAAAATTCATGATGATTTTTTTTTCAAAGAAAACCTTTCTGGAGTGTTTTTCACGCCCTCCTTTACATTATTTCATCATATGGCACGTTTTTACAACATGTTTGAAAAATCGCATTTTTTTTCGACATAGTATAGTAAGGCGTTTTTTTTGCGCCAAAATTCATGATGATTTTTTTTTCAAAGAAAACCTTTCTGGAGTGTTTTTCACGCCCTCCTTTACATTATTTCATCATATGGCACGTTTTTACAACATGTTTGAAAAGTCGCATTTTTTTTCGACATAGTATAGTAAGGCGTTTTTTTTGCGCCAAAATTCATGATGATTTTTTTTTCAAAGAAAACCTTTCTGGAGTGTTTTTCACGCCCTCCTTTACATTATTTCATCATATGGCACGTTTTTACAACATGTTTGAAAAGTCGCATTTTTTTTCGACATAGTATAGTAAGGCGTTTTTTTTGCGCCAAAATTCATGATGATTTTTTTTTCAAAGAAAACCTTTCTGGAGTGTTTTTCACGCCCTCCTTTACATTATTTCATCATATGGCACGTTTTTACAACATGTTTGAAAAGTCGCATTTTTTTTCGACATAGTATAGTAAGGCGTTTTTTTTGCGCCAAAATTCATGATGATTTTTTTTTCAAAGAAAACCTTTCTGGAGTGTTTTTCACGCCCTCCTTTACATCATTTCATCATATGGCACGTTTTTACAACATGTTTGAAAAGTCGCATTTTTTTTCGACATAGTATAGTAAGGCGTTTTTTTTGCGCCAAAATTCATGATGATTTTTTTTCAAAGAAAACCTTTCTGGAGTGTTTTTCACGCCCTCCTTTACATTATTTCATCATATGGCACGTTTTTACAACATGTTTGAAAAGTCGCATTTTTTTTCGACATAGTATAGTAAGGCGTTTTTTTTGCGCCAAAATTCATGATGATTTTTTTTTCAAAGAAAACCTTTCTGGAGTGTTTTTCACGCCCTCCTTTACATTATTTCATCATATGGCACGTTTTTACAACATGTTTGAAAAATCGCATTTTTTTTCGACATAGTATAGTAAGGCGTTTTTTTTGCGCCAAAATTCATGATGATTTTTTTTTCAAAGAAAACCTTTCTGGAGTGTTTTTCACGCCCTCCTTTACATCATTTCATCATATGGCACGTTTTTACAACATGTTTGAAAAGTCGCATTTTTTTTCGACATAGTATAGTAAGGCGTTTTTTTTGCGCCAAAATTCATGATGATTTTTTTTTCAAAGAAAACCTTTCTGGAGTGTTTTTCACGCCCTCCTTTACATTATTTCATCATATGGCACGTTTTTACAACATGTTTGAAAAGTCGCATTTTTTTTCGACATAGTATAGTAAGGCGTTTTTTTTGCGCCAAAATTCATGATGATTTTTTTTTCAAAGAAAACCTTTCTGGAGTGTTTTTCACGCCTCCTTTACATTATTTCATCATATGGCACGTTTTTACAACATGTTTGAAAAATCGCATTTTTTTTCGACATAGTATAGTAAGGCGTTTTTTTTGCGCCAAAATTCATGATGATTTTTTTTTCAAAGAAAACCTTTCTGGAGTGTTTTTCACGCCCTCCTTTACATTATTTCATCATATGGCACGTTTTTACAACATGTTTGAAAAGTCGCATTTTTTTTCGACATAGTATAGTAAGGCGTTTTTTTTGCGCCAAAATTCATGATGATTTTTTTTTCAAAGAAAACCTTTCTGGAGTGTTTTTCACGCCCTCCTTTACATTATTTCATCATATGGCACGTTTTTACAACATGTTTGAAAAGTCGCATTTTTTTTCGACATAGTATAGTAAGGCGTTTTTTTTGCGCCAAAATTCATGATGATTTTTTTTTCAAAGAAAACCTTTCTGGAGTGTTTTTCACGCCGTCCTTTACATCATTTCATCATATGGCACGTTTTTACAACATGTTTGAAAAGTCGCATTTTTTTTCGACATAGTATAGTAAGGCGTTTTTTTTGCGCCAAAATTCATGATGATTTTTTTTTCAAAGAAAACCTTTCTGGAGTGTTTTTCACGCCGTCCTTTACATTATTTCATCATATGGCACGTTTTTACAACATGTTTGAAAAATTGCATTTTTTTTCGACATAGTATAGTAAGGCGTTTTTTTTGCGCCAAAATTCATGATGATTTTTTTTTCAAAGAAAACCTTTCTGGAGTGTTTTTCACGCCGTCCTTTACATTATTTCATCATATGGCACGTTTTTACAGACATGTTTGAAAAATCGCATTTTTTTTCGACATAGTATAGTAAGGCGTTTTTTTTGCGCCAAAATTCATGATGATTTTTTTTTCAAAGAAAACCTTTCTGGAGTGTTTTTCACGCCCTCCTTTACATTATTTCATCATATGGCACGTTTTTACAACATGTTTGAAAAGTCGCATTTTTTTTCGACATAGTATAGTAAGGCGTTTTTTTTGCGCCAAAATTCATGATGATTTTTTTTTCAAAGAAAACCTTTCTGGAGTGTTTTTCACGCCGTCCTTTACATTATTTCATCATATGGCACGTTTTTACAACATGTTTGAAAAATCGCATTTTTTTTCGACATAGTATAGTAAGGCGTTTTTTTTGCGCCAAAATTCATGATGATTTTTTTTTCAAAGAAAACCTTTCTGGAGTGCTTTTCACGCCGTCCTTTACATTATTTCATCATATGGCACGTTTTTACAACATGTTTGAAAAGTCGCATTTTTTTTCGACATAGTATAGTAAGGCGTTTTTTTTGCGCCAAAATTCATGATGATTTTTTTTTCAAAGAAAACCTTTCTGGAGTGTTTTTCACGGCCTCCTTTACATTATTTCATCATATGGCACGTTTTTACGACATGTTTGAAAAATCGCATTTTTTTTCGACATAGTATAGTAAGGCGTTTTTTTTGCGCCAAAATTCATGATGATTTTTTTTTCAAAGAAAACCTTTCTGGAGTGTTTTTCATGCCCTCCTTTACATTATTTCATCATATGGCACGTTTTTAAGACATGTTTGAAAAATCGCATTTTTTTTCGACATAGTATAGTAAGGCGTTTTTTTGCGGCAAAATTCATGATGATTTTTTTTTCAAAGAAAACCTTTCTGGAGTGTTTTTCACGCCATCCTTTGCATCATTTCATCATATGGCACGTTTTGACAACATGTTTGAAAAGTCGCATTTTTTTTCGACATAGTATAGTAAGGCGTTTTTTTTGCGGCAAAATTCATGATGATTTTTTTTCAAAGAAAACATTTCTGGAGTGTTTTTCACACCGTCCTTTACATTATTTCATCATATGGCACGTTTTTAATACATGTTTGAAAAATCGCATTTTTTTTCGACATAGTATAGTAAGGCGTTTTTTTTGCGCCAAAATTCATGATGATTTTTTTTTCAAAGAAAACCTTTCTGGAGTGTTTTTCACGCCGTCCTTTACATTATTTCATCATATGGCACGTTTTTAAGACATGTTTGAAAAATCGCATTTTTTTTCGACATAGTATAGTAAGGCGTTTTTTTTGCGCCAAAATTCATGATGATTTTTTTTTCAAAGAAAACCTTTCTGGAGTGTTTTTCACGCCCTCCTTTACATTATTTCATCATATGGCACGTTTTTACAACATGTTTGAAAAGTCGCATTTTTTTTCGACATAGTATAGTAAGGCGTTTTTTTTGCGCCAAAATTCATGATGATTTTTTTTTCAAAGAAAACCTTTCTGGAGTGTTTTTCACGCCGTCCTTTACATTATTTCATCATATGGCACGTTTTGACAACATGTTTGAAAAGTCGCATTTTTTTTCGACATAGTATAGTAAGGCGTTTTTTTTGCGCCAAAATTCATGATGATTTTTTTTTCAAAGAAAACCTTTCTGGAGTGTTTTTCACGCCGTCCTTTACATTATTTCATCATATGGCATGTTTTTACGACATGTTTGAAAAATCGCATTTTTTTTCGACATAGTATAGTAAGGCGTTTTTTTTGCGCCAAAATTCATGATGATTTTTTTTTCAAAGAAAACCTTTCTGGAGTGTTTTTCACGCCCTCCTTTACATTATTTCATCATATGGCACGTTTTGACAACATGTTTGAAAAGTCGCATTTTTTTTCGACATAGTATAGTAAGGCGTTTTTTTTGCGCCAAAATTCATGATGATTTTTTTTTCAAAGAAAACCTTTCTGGAGTGTTTTTCACGGCCTCCTTTACATTATTTCATCATATGGCACGTTTTTACAACATGTTTGAAAAGTCGCATTTTTTTTCGACATAGTATAGTAAGGCGTTTTTTTTGCGCCAAAATTCATGATGATTTTTGACAGACTAAACTATGATGTTTTTATGCAATTTTGGATGACAGATTAAACTATGGCATTTTTTCCACATTTTGGATGGCAGACTAAACTATGATGTTTTTTCCACATGTTGGACAAGATACTAAACTATGACGTTTTTATGTAATTTTGGACGACAGACTAAACTATGACGTTTTTTCCACATTTTGGACGAAAGACTAAACTATGACGTTTTTATGCAATTTTGGACGACAGACTACACTATGACGTTTTTTTCCACATTTTGGACGACAGACTAAAGTATGGCATTTTTTCCACATTTTGGACGACAGACTAAACTATGACGTTTTTTCCACATTTTGGACGGCAGACTAAACTATGACGTTTTTTCCACATTTTGGACGACATACTAAACTATGACGTTTGTGAGAGACGCCATTCTTCATTGGGAGCCGGTCCCTGATTGCCATCCTCAGTCAGTGCCTTGCACTTTATAGTCTGTGCCTTTTTGTTCTCGTTCTACTAGTAATCCTTTTTCTCTCTGTTTAGCATTGGCTCCTGCCTGCTCGTGTCCTGGGTCTATCAGCGTTTACAGCCGTCGGCAGTGAGTTTCCTGACCTGGCTCCTCCGGATCCTTGATTCTGGAACGTACACCTGCTGCCTTCACGGGAACACCAGCCACGCCACCTGGAATGCCGAACTTACCTGGTTCTGGAGCCAGCCAACAGCCGTCCACCAGTAAACCAGCCCCACCACCTCTGGCGGAACAAACAGCGGGAAGGAGATTTGTTCCCTCTGGACTGGTTCGGTTCCTGTACTTAGTCCACCTTGCCCCGAAAGGGCTTCGAGTTTAGTTCCGCTTGGCGTAAGTCTTCGTTGGTTGTAGTTCTGTATATTACTTGTGTTGTAAATAAACTTTCTTTAATCTGCTTTCATGTCCCGAATCTTATTTTCCACATTTTGGACGACAGACTAAACTATGACGTTTTTATGCAATTTTGGACGGCAGACTAAACTATGACGTCTTTATGTAATTTTGGACGACAGACTAAACTATGACGTTTTTGCCACATTTTGGATGACAGACTAAACTATGACGTTTTTATGTAATTTTGGACGACAGACTAAACTATGACGTTTTTATGTAATTTTGGACGACAGACTAACTGACTTTTTCATTTGGACGACAGACTAAACTATGACGTTTTTATGCAATTTTGGACGACAGACTAAACTATGACGTTTTTTCCACATTTTCGACGGCAGACTAAACTATGACGTTTTTATGCAATTTTGGATGACAGACTAAACTATGCATCATATGGCAGGTTTTTACATGTTTGAAAAATCGCATTTTTTTTCGACATAGTATAGTAAGGCGTTTTTTTTGCGCCAAAATTCATGATGATTTTTTTTTCAAAGAAAACCTTTCTGGAGTGTTTTTCACGCCCTCCTTTACATTATTTCATCATATGGCACGTTTTTACAACATGTTTGAAAAGTCGCATTTTTTTTCGACATAGTATAGTAAGGCGTTTTTTTTGCGCCAAAATTCATGATGATTTTTTTTTCAAAGAAAACCTTTCTGGAGTGTTTTTCACGCCGTCCTTTACATTATTTCATCATATGGCACGTTTTTAAGACATGTTTGAAAAATCGCATTTTTTTTCGACATAGTATAGTAAGGCGTTTTTTTTGCGGCAAAATTCATGATGATTTTTTTTTCAAAGAAAACCTTTCTGGAGTGTTTTTCACGCCGTCCTTTACATTATTTCATCATATGGCACGTTTTTAAGACATGTTTGAAAAATCGCATTTTTTTTCGACATAGTATAGTAAGGCGTTTTTTTTTGCGCCAAAATTCATGATGATTTTTTTTTCAAAGAAAACCTTTCTGGAGTGTTTTTCACGCCGTCCTTTGCATCATTTCATCATATGGCACGTTTTGACAACATGTTTGAAAAGTCGCATTTTTTTTCGACATAGTATAGTAAGGCGTTTTTTTTGCGGCAAAATTCATGATGATTTTTTTTTCAAAGAAAACCTTTCTGGAGTGTTTTTCACGCCGTCCTTTACATTATTTCATCATATGGCACGTTTTTAAGACATGTTTGAAAAATCGCATTTTTTTTCGACATAGTATAGTAAGGCGTTTTTTTTGCGCCAAAATTCATGATGATTTTTTTTTCAAAGAAAACCTTTCTGGAGTGTTTTTCACGGCCTCCTTTACATTATTTCATCATATGGCACGTTTTTACGACATGTTTGAAAAATCGCATTTTTTTTCGACATAGTATAGTAAGGCGTTTTTTTTGCGCCAAAATTCATGATGATTTTTTTTTTCAAAGAAAACCTTTCTGGAGTGTTTTTCACGCCCTCCTTTACATTATTTCATCATATGGCACGTTTTGACAACATGTTTGAAAAGTCGCATTTTTTTTCGACATAGTATAGTAAGGCGTTTTTTTTGCGGCAAAATTCATGATGATTTTTTTTTCAAAGAAAACGTTTCTGGAGTGTTTTTCACGCCGTCCTTTACATTATTTCATCATATGGCACGTTTTTAAGACATGTTTGAAAAATCGCATTTTTTTTCGACATAGTATAGTAAGGCGTTTTTTTTGCGCCAAAATTCATGATGATTTTTTTTTCAAAGAAAACCTTTCTGGAGTGTTTTTCACGGCCTCCTTTACATTATTTCATCATATGGCATGTTTTTACAACATGTTTGAAAAATCGCATTTTTTTTCGACATAGTATAGTAAGGCGTTTTTTTTGCGCCAAAATTCATGATGATTTTTTTTTCAAAGAAAACCTTTCTGGAGTGTTTTTCACGCCCTCCTTTACATTATTTCATCATATGGCACGTTTTTACAACATGTTTGAAAAGTCGCATTTTTTTTCGACATAGTATAGTAAGGCGTTTTTTTTGCGGCAAAATTCATGATGATTTTTTTTTCAAAGAAAACCTTTCTGGAGTGTTTTTCACGCCGTCCTTTACATTATTTCATCATATGGCACGTTTTTAAGACATGTTTGAAAAATCGCATTTTTTTTCGACATAGTATAGTAAGGCGTTTTTTTTGCGCCAAAATTCATGATGATTTTTTTTTCAAAGAAAACCTTTCTGGAGTGTTTTTCACGCCCTCCTTTACATTATTTCATCATATGGCACGTTTTTACGACATGTTTGAAAAATCGCATTTTTTTTCGACATAGTATAGTAAGGCGTTTTTTTTGCGCCAAAATTCATGATGATTTTTTTTTCAAAGAAAACCTTTCTGGAGTGTTTTTCACGCCCTCCTTTACATTATTTCATCATATGGCACGTTTTTACAACATGTTTGAAAAATCGCATTTTTTTTCGACATAGTATAGTAAGGCGTTTTTTTTGCGCCAAAATTCATGATGATTTTTTTTTCAAAGAAAACCTTTCTGGAGTGTTTTTCACGCCCTCCTTTACATTATTTCATCATATGGCACGTTTTTAAGACATGTTTGAAAAATCGCATTTTTTTTCGACATAGTATAGTAAGGCGTTTTTTTGCGCCAAAATTCATGATGATTTTTTTTTCAAAGAAAACCTTTCTGGAGTGTTTTTCACGCCATCCTTTGCATCATTTCATCATATGGCACGTTTTGACAACATGTTTGAAAAATCGCATTTTTTTTCGACATAGTATAGTAAGGCGTTTTTTTTGCGCCAAAATTCATGATGATTTTTTTTTCAAAGAAAACCTTTCTGGAGTGTTTTTCACGCCCTCCTTTACATTATTTCATCATATGGCACGTTTTGACAACATGTTTGAAAAATCGCATTTTTTTTCGACATAGTATAGTAAGGCGTTTTTTTTGCGCCAAAATTCATGATGATTTTTTTTTCAAAGAAAACCTTTCTGGAGTGTTTTTCACGCCGTCCTTTACATTATTTCATCATATGGCACGTTTTTAAGACATGTTTGAAAAATCGCATTTTTTTTCGACATAGTATAGTAAGGCGTTTTTTTTGCGCCAAAATTCATGATGATTTTTTTTTCAAAGAAAACCTTTCTGGAGTGTTTTTCACGCCCTCCTTTACATTATTTCATCATATGGCACGTTTTTACAACATGTTTGAAAAATCGCATTTTTTTTCGACATAGTATAGTAAGGCGTTTTTTTTGCGGCAAAATTCATGATGATTTTTTTTTCAAAGAAAACCTTTCTGGAGTGTTTTTCACGCCGTCCTTTACATTATTTCATCATATGGCACGTTTTGACAACATGTTTGAAAAGTCGCATTTTTTTTCGACATAGTATAGTAAGGCGTTTTTTTTGCGGCAAAATTCATGATGATTTTTTTTTCAAAGAAAACCTTTCTGGAGTGTTTTTCACGCCGTCCTTTACATTATTTCATCATATGGCACGTTTTTAAGACATGTTTGAAAAATCGCATTTTTTTTCGACATAGTATAGTAAGGCGTTTTTTTTGCGCCAAAATTCATGATGATTTTTTTTTCAAAGAAAACCTTTCTGGAGTGTTTTTCACGCCCTCCTTTACATTATTTCATCATATGGCACGTTTTGACAACATGTTTGAAAAGTCGCATTTTTTTTCGACATAGTATAGTAAGGCGTTTTTTTTTGCGCCAAAATTCATGATGATTTTTTTTTCAAAGAAAACCTTTCTGGAGTGTTTTTCACGCCTCCTTTACATTATTTCATCATATGGCACGTTTTTACGACATGTTTGAAAAATCGCATTTTTTTTCGACATAGTATAGTAAGGCGTTTTTTTTGCGCCAAAATTCATGATGATTTTTGACAGACTAAACTATGACGTTTTTATGCAATTTTGGATGACAGATTAAACTATGGCATTTTTTCCACATTTTGGATGGCAGACTAAACTATGATGTTTTTTCCACATGTTGGACAAGATACTAAACTATGACGTTTTTATGTAATTTTGGACGACAGACTAAACTATGACGTTTTTTCCACATTTTGGACGAAAGACTAAACTATGACGTTTTTATGCAATTTTGGACGACAGACTACACTATGACGTTTTTTCCACATTTTGGACGACAGACTAAAGTATGGCATTTTTTCCACATTTTGGACGACAGACTAAACTATGACGTTTTTTCCACATTTTGGACGGCAGACTAAACTATGACGTTTTTTCCACATTTTGGACGACATACTAAACTATGACGTTTGTGAGAGACGCCATTCTTCATTGGGAGCCGGTCCCTGATTGCCATCCTCAGTCAGTGCCTTGCACTTTATAGTCTGTGCCTTTTTGTTCTCGTTCTACTAGTAATCCTTTTTCTCTCTGTTTAGCATTGGCTCCTGCCTGCTCGTGTCCTGGGTCTATCAGCGTTTACAGCCGTCGGCAGTGAGTTTCCTGACCTGGCTCCTCCGGATCCTTGATTCTGGAACGTACACCTGCTGCCTTCACGGGAACACCAGCCACGCCACCTGGAATGCCGAACTTACCTGGTTCTGGAGCCAGCCAACAGCCGTCCACCAGTAAACCAGCCCCACCACCTCTGGCGGAACAAACAGCGGGAAGGAGATTTGTTCCCTCTGGACTGGTTCGGTTCCTGTACTTAGTCCACCTTGCCCCGAAAGGGCTTCGAGTTTAGTTCCGCTTGGCGTAAGTCTTCGTTGGTTGTAGTTCTGTATATTACTTGTGTTGTAAATAAACTTTCTTTAATCTGCTTTCATGTCCCGAATCTTATTTTCCACATTTTGGACGACAGACTAAACTATGACGTTTTTATGCAATTTTGGACGGCAGACTAAACTATGACGTCTTTATGTAATTTTGGACGACAGACTAAACTATGACGTTTTTGCCACATTTTGGATGACAGACTAAACTATGACATTTTTATGTAATTTTGGACGACAGACTAAACTATGACGTTTTTATGTAATTTTGGACGACAGACTAAACTATGACGTTTTTTCCACATTTTGGACGACAGACTAAACTATGACGTTTTATGCAATTTTGGACGACAGACTAAACTATGACGTTTTTTCCACATTTTCAACGGCAGACTAAACTATGACGTTTTTATGCAATTTTGGATGACAGACTAAACTATGCATCATATGGCAGGTTTTTACATGTTTGAAAAATCGCATTTTTTTTCGACATAGTATAGTAAGGCGTTTTTTTTGCGCCAAAATTCATGATGATTTTTTTTTCAAAGAAAACCTTTCTGGAGTGTTTTTCACGCCCTCCTTTACATTATTTCATCATATGGCACGTTTTTACAACATGTTTGAAAAGTCGCATTTTTTTTCGACATAGTATAGTAAGGCGTTTTTTTGCGCCAAAATTCATGATGATTTTTTTTTCAAAGAAAACCTTTCTGGAGTGTTTTTCACGCCGTCCTTTACATTATTTCATCATATGGCATGTTTTTACAGACATGTTTGAAAAATCGCATTTTTTTTCGACATAGTATAGTAAGGCGTTTTTTTTGCGCCAAAATTCATGATGATTTTTTTTTCAAAGAAAACCTTTCTGGAGTGTTTTTCACGCCCTCCTTTACATTATTTCATCATATGGCACGTTTTTACAACATGTTTGAAAAATCGCATTTTTTTTCGACATAGTATAGTAAGGCGTTTTTTTTGCGCCAAAATTCATGATGATTTTTTTTTCAAAGAAAACCTTTCTGGAGTGTTTTTCACGCCGTCCTTTGCATCATTTCATCATATGGCACGTTTTTACAACATGTTTGAAAAATCGCATTTTTTTTCGACATAGTATAGTAAGGCGTTTTTTTTGCGGCAAAATTCATGATGATTTTTTTTTCAAAGAAAACCTTTCTGGAGTGTTTTTCACGCCCTCCTTTACATTATTTCATCATATGGCACGTTTTTACAACATGTTTGAAAAATCGCATTTTTTTTCGACATAGTATAGTAAGGCGTTTTTTTTGCGCCAAAATTCATGATGATTTTTTTTTCAAAGAAAACCTTTCTGGAGTGTTTTTCACGCCGTCCTTTGCATCATTTCATCATATGGCACGTTTTGACAACATGTTTGAAAAATCGCATTTTTTTTCGACATAGTATAGTAAGGCGTTTTTTTTGCGCCAAAATTCATGATGATTTTTTTTTCAAAGAAAACCTTTCTGGAGTGTTTTTCACGCCCTCCTTTGCATTATTTCATCATATGGCACGTTTTTACAACATGTTTGAAAAGTCGCATTTTTTTTCGACATAGTATAGTAAGGCGTTTTTTTTGCGCCAAAATTCATGATGATTTTTTTTTCAAAGAAAACCTTTCTGGAGTGTTTTTCACGCCGTCCTTTACATTATTTCATCATATGGCACGTTTTGACAACATGTTTGAAAAATCGCATTTTTTTTCGACATAGTATAGTAAGGCGTTTTTTTTGCGCCAAAATTCATGATGATTTTTTTTTCAAAGAAAACCTTTCTGGAGTGTTTTTCACGCCCTCCTTTACATTATTTCATCATATGGCACGTTTTGACAACATGTTTGAAAAATCGCATTTTTTTTCGACATAGTATAGTAAGGCGTTTTTTTTGCGCCAAAATTCATGATGATTTTTTTTTCAAAGAAAACCTTTCTGGAGTGTTTTTCACGCCCTCCTTTACATTATTTCATCATATGGCACGTTTTGACAACATGTTTGAAAAATCGCATTTTTTTTCGACATAGTATAGTAAGGCGTTTTTTTTGCGCCAAAATTCATGATGATTTTTTTTCAAAGAAAACCTTTCTGGAGTGTTTTTCACGCCCTCCTTTACATTATTTCATCATATGGCACGTTTTTACAACATGTTTGAAAAGTCGCATTTTTTTTCGACATAGTATAGTAAGGCGTTTTTTTTGCGCCAAAATTCATGATGATTTTTTTTTCAAAGAAAACCTTTCTGGAGTGTTTTTCACGCCTCCTTTACATTATTTCATCATATGGCACGTTTTGACAACATGTTTGAAAAATCGCATTTTTTTTCGACATAGTATAGTAAGGCGTTTTTTTTGCGCCAAAATTCATGATGATTTTTTTTTCAAAGAAAACCTTTCTGGAGTGTTTTTCACGCCGTCCTTTACATTATTTCATCATATGGCACGTTTTTACAACATGTTTGAAAAGTCGCATTTTTTTTCGACATAGTATAGTAAGGCGTTTTTTTTGCGCCAAAATTCATGATGATTTTTTTTTCAAAGAAAACCTTTCTGGAGTGTTTTTCACGCCCTCCTTTACATTATTTCATCATATGGCACGTTTTTACGACATGTTTGAAAAATCGCATTTTTTTTCGACATAGTATAGTAAGGCGTTTTTTTGCGCCAAAATTCATGATGATTTTTTTTTCAAAGAAAACCTTTCTGGAGTGTTTTTCACGGCCTCCTTTACATTATTTCATCATATGGCACGTTTTTAAGACATGTTTGAAAAATCGCATTTTTTTTCGACATAGTATAGTAAGGCGTTTTTTTTGCGCCAAAATTCATGATGATTTTTTTTTCAAAGAAAACCTTTCTGGAGTGTTTTTCACGGCCTCCTTTACATTATTTCATCATATGGCACGTTTTTACAGACATGTTTGAAAAATCGATTTTTTTTCGACATAGTATAGTAAGGCGTTTTTTTTGCGCCAAAATTCATGATGATTTTTTTTTCAAAGAAAACCTTTCTGGAGTGTTTTTCACGGCCTCCTTTACATTATTTCATCATATGGCACGTTTTTACAACATGTTTGAAAAATCGCATTTTTTTTCGACATAGTATAGTAAGGCGTTTTTTTTGCGCCAAAATTCATGATGATTTTTTTTTCAAAGAAAACCTTTCTGGAGTGTTTTTCACGCCGTCCTTTACATTATTTCATCATATGGCACGTTTTTACGACATGTTTGAAAATCGCATTTTTTTTCGACATAGTATAGTAAGGCGTTTTTTTTTGCGCCAAAATTCATGATGATTTTTTTTTCAAAGAAAACCTTTCTGGAGTGTTTTTCACGCCCTCCTTTACATTATTTCATCATATGGCATGTTTTTACAACATGTTTGAAAAATCGCATTTTTTTTCGACATAGTATAGTAAGGCGTTTTTTTTGCGGCAAAATTCATGATGATTTTTTTTTCAAAGAAAACCTTTCTGGAGTGTTTTTCACGCCTCCTTTACATTATTTCATCATATGGCACGTTTTTACAGACATGTTTGAAAAATCGCATTTTTTTTCGACATAGTATAGTAAGGCGTTTTTTTTGCGGCAAAATTCATGATGATTTTTTTTTCAAAGAAAACCTTTCTGGAGTGTTTTTCACGCCGTCCTTTACATTATTTCATCATATGGCACGTTTTGACAACATGTTTGAAAAATCGCATTTTTTTTCGACATAGTATAGTAAGGCGTTTTTTTTGCGCCAAAATTCATGATGATTTTTTTTTCAAAGAAAACCTTTCTGGAGTGTTTTTCACGCCCTCCTTTACATTATTTCATCATATGGCACGTTTTTACGACATGTTTGAAAAATCGCATTTTTTTTCGACATAGTATAGTAAGGCGTTTTTTTTGCGGCAAAATTCATGATGATTTTTTTTTCAAAGAAAACCTTTCTGGAGTGTTTTTCACGCCGTCCTTTGCATCATTTCATCATATGGCACGTTTTGACAACATGTTTGAAAAGTCGCATTTTTTTTCGACATAGTATAGTAAGGCGTTTTTTTTGCGCCAAAATTCATGATGATTTTTGACAGACTAAACTATGACGTTTTTATGCAATTTTGGATGACAGATTAAACTATGGCATTTTTTCCACATTTTGGATGGCAGACTAAACTATGATGTTTTTTCCACATGTTGGACAAGATACTAAACTATGACGTTTTTATGTAATTTTGGACGACAGACTAAACTATGACGTTTTTTCCACATTTTGGACGAAAGACTAAACTATGACGTTTTTATGCAATTTTGGACGACAGACTAAACTATGACGTTTTTTCCACATTTTGGACGACAGGCTAAAGTATGACTTTTTTCCACATTTTGGACGACATACTAAACTATGACGTTTGTGAGAGACGCCATTCTTCATTGGGAGCCGGTCCCTGATTGCCATCCTCAGTCAGTGCCTTGCACTTTATAGTCTGTGCCTTTTTGTTCTCGTTCTACTAGTAATCCTTTTTCTCTCTGTTTAGCATTGGCTCCTGCCTGCTCGTGTCCTGGGTCTATCAGCGTTTACAGCCGTCGGCAGTGAGTTTCCTGACCTGGCTCCTCCGGATCCTTGATTCTGGAACGTACACCTGCTGCCTTCACGGGAACACCAGCCACGCCACCTGGAATGCCGAACTTACCTGGTTCTGGAGCCAGCCAACAGCCGTCCACCAGTAAACCAGCCCCACCACCTCTGGCGGAACAAACAGCGGGAAGGAGATTTGTTCCCTCTGGACTGGTTCGGTTCCTGTACTTAGTCCACCTTGCCCCGAAAGGGCTTCGAGTTTAGTTCCGCTTGGCGTAAGTCTTCGTTGGTTGTAGTTCTGTATATTACTTGTGTTGTAAATAAACTTTCTTTAATCTGCTTTCATGTCCCGAATCTTATTTTCCACATTTTGGACGACAGACTAAACTATGACGTTTTTATGCAATTTTGGACGGCAGACTAAACTATGACGTCTTTATGTAATTTTGGACGACAGACTAAACTATGACGTTTTTGCCACATTTTGGATGACAGACTAAACTATGACGTTTTTATGTAATTTTGGACGACAGACTAAACTATGACGTTTTTATGTAATTTTGGACGACAGACTAAACTATGACGTTTTTTCCACATTTTGGACGACAGACTAAACTATGACATTTTTTCCACATTTTGGACGACAGACTAAACTATGACGTTTTTATGCAATTTTGGACGACAGACTAAACTATGACGTTTTTTTTCCACATTTTCAACGGCAGACTAAACTATGACGTTTTTATGCAATTTTGGATGACAGACTAAACTATGCATCATATGGCAGGTTTTTACATGTTTGAAAAATCGCATTTTTTTTCGACATAGTATAGTAAGGCGTTTTTTTTGCGCCAAAATTCATGATGATTTTTTTTTCAAAGAAAACCTTTCTGGAGTGTTTTTCACGCCGTCCTTTGCATCATTTCATCATATGGCACGTTTTTACAACATGTTTGAAAAATCGCATTTTTTTTCGACATAGTATAGTAAGGCGTTTTTTTTGCGCCAAAATTCATGATGATTTTTTTTTCAAAGAAAACCTTTCTGGAGTGTTTTTCACGCCCTCCTTTACATTATTTCATCATATGGCACGTTTTTACAACATGTTTGAAAAATCGCATTTTTTTTCGACATAGTATAGTAAGGCGTTTTTTTTGCGCCAAAATTCATGATGATTTTTTTTTCAAAGAAAACCTTTCTGGAGTGTTTTTCACGCCGTCCTTTACATTATTTCATCATATGGCACGTTTTGACAACATGTTTGAAAAGTCGCATTTTTTTTCGACATAGTATAGTAAGGCGTTTTTTTTGCGCCAAAATTCATGATGATTTTTTTTTCAAAGAAAACCTTTCTGGAGTGTTTTTCACGCCGTCCTTTACATTATTTCATCATATGGCACGTTTTTAAGACATGTTTGAAAAATTGCATTTTTTTTCGACATAGTATAGTAAGGCTTTTTTTTGCGGCAAAATTCATGATGATTTTTTTTTCAAAGAAAACCTTTCTGGAGTGTTTTTCACGCCGTCCTTTGCATCATTTCATCATATGGCACGTTTTGACAACATGTTTGAAAAGTCGCATTTTTTTTCGACATAGTATAGTAAGGCGTTTATTTATATAACGCCAGTTAGAGGTCAAATTGTCTCAAGACGCTTTATTTTTATACTTTTTGTACTTTTTAAAAATATGACAAAGTAAGAAATTTAAAGCTCTTGACTAATCCAATTTATTATTTGGTTTTTAAGAGACTAATGGACAACTAAAATAAGTTTCTCCACTAAAACTAATAAACATGAGGTCAAATAGAAGGAAGAGTTTTAAATACTGCAGTGTCTCAACAAAAAGTAAATCTGCTGGTGGATTCCATTAAAGTCCTAATAAATGATAATAAAGTGTGATACTAAAGGTTTGTGGTGCTAAAAAATCTCCAAGTAAAGATATGAAGTTGAACATGTGGATGGAGGTTGATAAAAGTTGACGTCCCTTCATTTCTGTGGAGCGACTCCATGGATTTTCTGGATGGTGGTTAAAGACCTGCTCTTCTAGTGGTCTTCCTTGTAGTCGCTGTAAAAAGTCAGTCCATCCTGGCCGACTTCAACACCTCTTCATGACAAGCTGTTCTGCCTCGGACCTGGTGGAAACTCCAGAAACTGGGGAAAACCTGTGGAGACTCGAAGAACTCGTGGAGACTCGAAGAACTCGTCAGGCGGGGGAAGGTGTGGTGGGTGGGTGGGGGGGGGGGGGGGGGAGTAGAGGGGGGAGGCCGCCACCCACCTCCCCGCCTACTCTCCGCCCTGGCTCCACCCAGACTCCGCCTTGGCCCTGCCCATGTGGTCACTTCGGGAAGTACGATGACAAAGGGACGACGAATTTATATTTTTTTATCTGATCCGTAGCTCAGTGAGTTAAGGATTTGTCTGTGGAGCTGCAGGTCGCTGGTTTAAGACCAGACACTTCTTAAATTTTTATGAAAATCCTGACAAAGACGAAAATGAAAAAGGCCGGTGGCTGGTCTTGAACCTGCGACCTTCTCTAAACTACATCAACTTCTGTGTGGGAAACGTTCCATCATGGAAACTAGTTGATGTGCCACCAAATCAAGAACCTTGGAGGACTCCTAGTGTAGAACAACCAGTCTGAGCTAGGAACAGATTTTAGATGTGGGGACCCATCGCTTCCAGCCAGGACTGGACTGTGAAAGGGCATCAATACCCCAAGTTACCCCACAGAAGGCGTACTGAGGGCAAATTTACCAGCTCCACAAACCCCACGCAGGTGTAGGGGGGCATCAAGGCTATTATGTCTGTGTAGTTTCTCATTCATCCAGGTTATGGTTATCCAAGGTTGTTTAAATCAATCCAACTGGACTTTAAGAAGGTTCCTTGAAGACGTTTCACCTCTCATCCAAGAGGCTTCTTCAGTTCTGGTGGTGGTTGATGTTACCTCAGCTTATAACCTCTGTGAGGTGTGGTCAGTGTTATTCACATTCTGACGACCATTGCCAAGGCCCACCTGGCTCCTTAACGATGGTCGTTGGGAGCCAGGGAGTGACAAAGGGGGTCGTTGAAATGCGAGTTTCACTGAGCCCTTGTATGCTAATGTTGGTCGTTAGCATGAACCACCTCACCTGAGTCATTCTGCTGAGTAGTTCTTTTGGGGAGTTTTGAAAGGACCTGATTGTAAAATGGCAAAAGATGATGTCGCAGACCACCCCCCCTGTTCAGGGATGGCTTCTCCACTTTGACATGGATGGCTTCTTTCACGCCTCTCTCAAACCATCTGTCCTCCCTGTCCAAAATCTGAACATTGGTGTCCTGAAATGAGTGTCCCTCTTCCTTGAGGTGAAGGAAGACCGCCGAATCCTGTCCTGAGGAACTGGCTCTTCTGTGTTGAGCCATACGCTTGTTAAGTGGCTGTTTGGTTTCCCCTATGTAGAGATCTGAGCATTCCTCGCTGCATTTAACTGCATACACCAGGTTGCTCTTCTGACTGTGTGGTGTGGTGTCTTTTGGGTGGACCAGTCTTTGTCTGAGTGTGTTATTTGGCTTAAAAAAGACAGGGATCTGGTGTTTGTTGAAGATCCTCCTCAGTTTTTCAGACAGTCCAGATACATACAGGATCACTATGTTGTTTCGCCTGTTCTCCTTTCTGGATCTTGTGTGAGCCTTCACAGGACTGGACCTTTGTGAAGGCTCACACAAGATCCAGAAAGGAGAACAACCCAGTGAGAACTGAAGAGAAGGAAGTCCAGTTGGATTGATTTAAACAACCTTAGATGATCAAGGCTATTAGCGACTATAAGTCCAGACCTACATCTACCTCAGGGACCACCCCTCAGCCGTTCTGACAGGGAGAACACTGACCCTCTACTACCCCCCTCTACTGCCCCAGTCTTCAACTCACACCAGGTGAGACTCGCCCTCCACAGCATCAACACCAGGAAAGTCTCTGGACCAGACGGAGTGCTGGGCCGAGTCCTGTAGGACATCTTCACCTCCATCTCCAACCAGTGGGTCCACAGCTTGGTCCCAGCCAGCTTCAAGGCACAACAATAGTTCCATTCCCCAACAGTCACCTTACGGACATTTTCAACCGGTCCTTACAGCAGGCTGTAGTCCCCACATGCCTTAAGTCCACCACCATAGTGCCCATGCCCAAGAAACAGGCAGTGAAATGCCTGAATGACTACCGCCCAGTTGCCTTGACACCAATAATGATGAAGTGCTTTGAGAGGCTGGTCCTGCATTACATCAAGGACATCATTCCTGCTGATCTGGACATCCACCAGTTTGCTTATAGGGCAAACAGATCAACGGAAGACGCCATCTCAACTGTACTGCACATGGCCCTGACCCACCTGGAGGGCCCCAACACCTACATTAGAATGCTATTTGTTGATTTTACATCAGCATTCAACACCATCTCCCCCCATAAACTGATAACCAAGCTTGGCTTCTGGGACTAGACACCACACTCTGCTCCTGGATCCACAGCTTTCTCACCGGCAGACCACAGAGCGTCAGAGTAGGAGAGGTGACATCATCCACACTCACACTGAGTACAGGTGCACCTCAGGGCTACGTCCTCAGCCCGGCCCTGTTCACCCTTTTCACACATGACTGCACCCCCATCCACCCCTCCAACACGATAGTAAAGTTTGCTGATGACACCACCATAGTGGGATTAATATCGGACAACAATGAGACCCACTACGGGGAGGAGGTCCAGCACCTGGTCAGCTGGTGCTCTTAAAGTGACCTGGTGATGAATACCACCAAAACAAAGGAGATCATTGTGGACTTCAGGAGAGCCAGGAAAACGACCCCCCTACCTCTCTGCATAAATGGAGAGGAGGTGGAGAGGGTCAGCAACATCAAGTTCCTGGGTCTCCACATCACCAGTTATCTCACATGGACCTCCAACACCTCCCACTTGGTGAAGAAGGCTCAGCAGAGACTTTCCTTTCTGCAGAGGCTGAGAAAGGCCAAGCTCCCTTCACAGCTTCTCATGAACTTCTACAGGAGTATGATTGAGAGCATTCTGTGCTACTACTATAGTACATGGTACTACTTATGCAGTACATAGTTAGTACCACTACTATAGTACATAGATAGTACTACTTATGCAGTACATTGTTAGTACTACTACTATAGTACATCGTTAGTACAACTACTATAGTACATGGTTAATACTACTACTATAGTACATAGTACTACTTATGCAGTACATGGTTAGTACTACTACTATAGTACATAGATAGTACTACTTATGCAGTACATGGTTAGTACTACTACTATAGTACATGGTTAATACTACTACTATAGTACATAGTACTACTTATGCAGTACATAGTTAGTACTACTATTATAGTACATAGTTAGTACTACTTATGCAGTACATGGTTAGTACTACTACTATAGTACATGGTTAGTACTACTTGTATAGTACATGGTTAGTACTACTACTATAGTACATGGTTAGTACTACTACTATAGTACATGGTTAATACTACTACTATAGTACATGGTACTACTTATGCAGTACATAGTTAGTACTACTACTATAGTACATAGATAGTACTACTACTACTATAGTACATAGATAGTACTACTTATGCAGTACATGGTTAGTACTACTACTATAGTACATCGTTAGTACTACTACTATAGTACATGGTTAATACTACTACTATAGTAGTACATAGTACTACTTATGCAGTACATGGTTAGTACTACTACTATAGTACATAGATAGTACTACTTATGCAGTACATGGTTAGTACTACTACTATAGTACATGGTTAGTACTACTACTATAGTACATGGTTAGTACTACTTGTATAGTACGTGGTTAGTACTACTACTATAGTACATGGTTAGTACTACTACTGTAGTACATGGTTAGTACTACTACTATAGTACATGGTTAGTACTACTTGTATAGTACATGGTTAGTACTACTACTATAGTACATGGTTAGTACTACTACTATAGTACATGGTTAATACTACTACTATAGTACATAGTGCTACTTATGCAGTACATGGTTAGTACTACTACTATAGTACATAGATAGTACTACTTATGCAGTACATGGTTAGTACTACTACTATAGTACACAGGCAGTAATAATACTCTTGTTTTTCTTGATCTTTCCAGATTCAAACGTTCAGTCAACGGAAGTCAGATTTCATGAGTTCCATCGGTTCTTGTTCTCAGGCTCCTTCTTTGATCCTCATCAGTCACGTCGTGTTTCTTTGACTGGTTTCTTCCTGAAACTGATCATTTCTCCTCCATCCGACTCCTGAACACTTCAGAACTAGATTTAACTCTCTGCACTCTTAGAATAAAACACCTAAATTTAGTGGAGAACCTTCTGTTCCTCACAAAGATCTGCTGATGTTCCTAAAATCTGCTGGTTCATAGAAGAAATAATGAGATAAAAACAGAACAGGCAGCAGGTTTAGTCCTTTAATGACATTCTCCAGGTTCTAGTTACATTCAGAACAACTTTAAAACACACAAACATAACATACAAGTAAAAATCAGTTTAGATTCACATTGACACAGTTAAGTTCTAAAGTGCTGTTTCGTCCTCAAGTTCTACAGATTCAGTGATAGAACGTCTACCAGCAGAAAGACGCTGTAAGGCTTCACTTAGTCTGCTACCGTATCTACAGCAAGGCCAAACAGCAAACATCTCACTGACATTCTCTTCTTCTAAACTCCTCAGAATTCCTGAGAACGCCTCAGTTTGTTCTCAGAGGTTCAGTTTTCTGTGGTTTCGTGTTTTCAGCGTTTAGAAGAACTGACATCAGTCAGATTTAGGCACAAACTGGTTCTCAGAAACCTGCAGTGGAGAATGTTTCTGTGGAAGCACATCAGCAGAACATGGAGGAACTGATCGATCCCAGCAGAACCTGGATCTGTTTCCATGGAAACCAGTTTCATGATCCCAGGCTGAATGACCAGAAGCAGCTCTGAATGTTTTATAGACGAAGCAGCTGAAGATGTTCCACAGCAGAACCAACCATCAGCTGCAGCTCTAGAACCTTCGAACCAAACTCCATCCTGAGAAGCTCCAATTTAAACCCAGACAGAAGGTTCTGGATGAATCCAGATCTTTACCTCTGGTTGGTGGCCTCCAGCAGGTTTCAGAATCAGGATGAATTTCACGTGACGTTCAACGGATGGAGACTCTTCTAGAACCCCAATCAGCTGATCGCTTATCCACAAGTTAAAGACAGAACCTAAATGGTTTGTAGCAGCAACGGAATGAAACCGGATTCATGTCGACCCCACAGAGTCAGCTGGTAGCTCTGAAAGACAGGAAGTGCTGATCTCTGTCCACAATATCCTGGAAAAAAATGCTTTTATTTTGGAGGCAGAAGGTTGGATCAGGTGTTGAGTTTAGGTTGGGTTTAGGTTGGGTTTAGTTTGGGTTTAGGTTGGGTTTAGGTTGAGTTTAGGTTGAGTTTAGGTTGGGTTTAGGTTGAGTTTAGGTTTGAGGGTTTGGAGCGCCATGTCTAAAGCTTGTGCTGCTGCTAAACGTCAGATTTATCTGTGTGGTTTTGATTCAGACACATTTCACAGATAAACATTCAGTGTTCTGAGTCTGCTGCTGTACGTCCAAAAAGTTCCAGTTCAGAAACAGGAAACCAGTAAGTTCATGTGGAATCATCACAGTGTGGAACCATCAGTGTGTAGAACCATCAGAGTGTGGAACCATCAGTGTGGAACATCAGCAGATCCAGAAGCTCCCCAGAGATCCTCAGAATGACCTGATTTCATCATCAGATTAGAATTAAAGAGAAACTCTGATTTTCTCTCATAAACTGCTTCTGTAAATGTTACTGATCAATCATTAATCAATCACTGATCAACTAGTGATCAATCACTGACAACCACTGATAATTCAGTCATCAATCACTAACCAATTAGTGATAAATCACTGATCAGTCACTGATCAATCACTAATCAATTAGTGATAAATCATTGATCAATCACTGATCAATCACAAATAATTAATTGATAAATCACTGATCAATCACTGCTCAATCACTAATAAATAACTGATCAATCACTGATCATTCACTGATCAACCACTAATACATAACCGATCAATCACTGATAAATCAAGGATCAATGACTGATCAATCACAAATAAATAATTGATCAATCACTGATCAAACCGAAGTGTTTTAATTGAGGTTCAAGCTTCTGACTGCTGAGAGACAACACTTCTGTTTCCTGTTTGTCCTCAGTTTGTCCTCCCTCCCCTGTATGTCGGTGTCCTCAGAGACCCTGTAAACCAGTGGCCTGTCTGCCTGCCGGTCTGTCTGTCTGTCTGTCTTACACCTCCTTCTCCTCCTTGCTGGTGAAGGACGTCCGTCTCAGATTCTCTTTGACTTTGACGAACTCCGGAGCTTTCAGGTTTTCCTGCTGCTGTTGTTGTTTTTCCAGCTGCAGAGAAAAAAGAAAAATCAGTCAGACGAGTGAGACCAGTTAGACTAGTTAGACCAGACAACATCATCAACACGTCATCACGTCTTCAATGTCATCACGTCATCAACTTGTCATCAACACATTATCACGTCATCAATTTGTCATCAATGTCATCACGTCATCAACTTGTCATCAACATGTCGTCAACACATCATCACATGTCATCAATTTGTCATCAACACGTCATCAC
>CM049571.1:39528770-39716270 GCA_027123335.1 Amphiprion clarkii
ATCACGTCATCAATTTGTCATCAATGTCATCACGTCATCAACTTGTCATCAACATGTCGTCAACACATCATCACATGTCATCAATTTGTCATCAACACGTCATCACATGTCATCAATGTCATCATGTCAACAACTTGTCATCAACACGTCATCACGTCATCAATTTGTCATCAATGTCATCACGTCATCAACTTGTCATCAACATGTCGTCAACACATCATCACATGTCATCAATTTGTCATCAACACGTCATCACGTCATCAATGTCATCACGTCATCAACTTGTCATCAACACGTCATCACATGTCATCACATGTCATCAACTTGTCATCAATGTCATCACGTCATCAACTTGTCATCAACACATCAACACGTCATCATATGTCATCAATGTCATCAATGTCATCAACACGTCATCACATGTCATCAATGTCATCACGTCATCAACACGGCATCGTCATCAATGTCATCACGTCATCAATGTCATCAACACGTCATCACGTCATCAACACGCGATCACATGCCATCAACACGCCAACACATGTCATCAACATGCCATCACATGTCATCAACACGCCATCAACACATCAGATGAGGCTCTGAGGCAGACATAGCGGAAACGTGTCCCTGAGGTGAAACCATCATCCTGCTGAGTCGGATCAACAGAAAAACTGATCAAACAGTTTCACAACTTCCTGTTAGTCTGAACATCAATGTTGTGTGTCTGTTGTGTGTCTGTTGTGTTTTATTGTGTGTTTGTTGTGTTTTGTGTTGTGCGTGTGTCTGTTGTGTTGTGCGTGTTGTGTTGTGTTGTGTGTGTGTGTGTGTATATTGTGTTACCTCCTCCAGCTTCTTGTGTCTTTTCAGCAGTTCAGCCTCTAGAGGTGAGATCTTCCTTCGAGCCTCGTCTTCTTGTTTCTTCTGTCGGATCTGTTGATCTCTTCTCCTGGACTCCAGAACCCTCTGGAGCTCTGGCTTCATCTCCACATTGACACCCCCGCTACACACAGACACACAACACACACACACACACACACACACACACACACACGGACATCAGGTGAGTCTTAATGATCTCCAGTTGTTTCTTCAGCATCTCAGTTTTTAGACGAAACCATGGAACTGGTGAAGGATCTTCTCGGAGCTTCAGACACTGGACTAATTTCTATACTGGTTCTACTGGATCTCACTGGTTCTTACACTGGTTCTACTGGATCTCACTAGCTTCACGTCTCTGGTCTCCAGCTAATGTCCTCACCTCCTACCATCCCCCCCATCCTCACCCTGCCAGTCGAGGCAGATGTCTGCCTTCCCTGAGTCTGGTTCTGTCCAAGGTTTTTCTTCTTTCCTGTCGCTCATAAAGAATCCAAAGACAACTCTGGATTGTTGGGTTCTGTGTTCAAAGGTTCTCTGGTTCTAAGATGTGTTCCTCACTGAGTCTGAGAGACGACATGTTGTCAGTCTGTAGTAATAAAACAGTGTGTTATAGCATTATTGTGTGTTATAGTGTTATTGTGTGTTATAGTGTTTTATATTGTGTTATAGTGTGCTATATTGTGTTATTGTATGTGTTATATTGTTGTGTTATATTGTGTTGTTGTTGTTGTGTCTGATATGGTGTGTTATAATGTATTATATTGTGCTATAGTGTAGTTGTTGTGTAATATTGTTGTGTAACATGGTGTGTCCAGCAGAGGGCAGTGTCTTTCTAAACAGGCTGACCTGATTCTGCAAACAGAGAAACTGAATCAGGTTTTCTGTGTTTCTGTGAAGTTTTTTTTGTTTGTTTGTTTTTTTTAAAGTAGATTTAAATTCTTGTGGAAATTATTTTATGAATTAAATCATAACACACCTCTGGTTAAATCATTTTACACCATTTTTCTTTATTATATTTTATATATGTGTTATATTAAGTTGATAATATTCTGTCTAATCATTTTACAGTGGGTACGGAAAGTATTCAGACCCCTTTAAATTTTTCACTCTTTGTTTCATTGCAGCCATTTGCTAAAATCAAAAAACCTCATTTTATTTCTCATTAATGTACACTCAGCACCCTATCTTGACAGAAAAAAACAGAAATGTAGAAATTTTTGCAAATTTATTAAAAAAGAAAAACTGAAATATCACACGGTCATAAGTATTCAGACCCTTTACTGTGACACTCATATTTAACTCACCTGCAGTCCATTTCTTCTGATCCTCCTAGAGATGGTTCTACTTCTTCATTGGACTTGATTAGGAAAGGCACACACCTGTCTATATAAGACCTTACAGCTCACAGTGCATGTCAGAGCAAATGAGAATCATGAGGTTGAAGGAACTGCCCAAGGAGCTCAGAGACAGAATTGTGGCAAGGCACAGATCTGGCCAAGGTTACAAAAGAATTTCTGCAGCACTCAAGGTTCCTAAGAGCACAGTGGCCTCCATAATCCTTAAATGGAAGAAGTTTGGGACGACCAGAACTCTTCCTAGACCTGGCCGTCCAGCCAAACTGAGCAATCGTGGGAGAAGAGCCTTGCTGAGAGAGGTAAAGAAGAACCCAAAGATCACCGTGGCTGAGCTCCAGAGATGCAGCAGGGAGATGGGAGAAAGTTCCACAAAGTCAACTATCACTGCAGCCCTCCACCAGTCGGGCCTTTATGGCAGAGTGTCCCGACGGAAGCCTCTCCTCAGTGCAAGACATATGAAAGCCCGCATAGAGTTTGCCAAAAAACACATGAAGGACTCCCAGACTATGAGAAATAAGATTCTCTGGTCTGATGAGACCAAAATTGAACTTTTTGGCCTTAATTCTAAGCGGTATGTGTGGAGAAAACCAGGCACTGCTCATCACCTGCCCAATACCATCCCAACAGTGAAACATGGTGGTGGCAGCATCATGCTATGGGGGTGTTTTTCAGCTGCAGGGACAGGACGACTGGTTGCAATTGAAGGAAAGATGAATGCGGTCAAGTACAGAGATATCCTGGAAGAAAACCTCTTCCAAAGTGCTCTGGACCTCAGACTGGGCCGAAGGTTCACCTTCCAACAAGACAATGACCCTAAGCACACAGCTAAAATAACAAAGGAGTGGCTTCGGAACAACTCTGTGACCATTCTTGATTGGCCCAGCCAGAGCCCTGACCTACACCCAATTGAGCATCTCTGGAGAGATCTGAAAATGGCTGTCCACCAACGTTCACCATCCAACCTGACAGAACTGGAGAGGATCTGCAAGGAAGAATGGCAGAGGATCCCCAAATCCAGGTGTGAAAAACTTGTTGCATCATTCCCAAGAAGACTCATGGCTGTACTAGCTCAAAAGGGTGCTTCTACTCAATACTGAGCAAAGGGTCTGAATACTTATGACCGTGTGATATTTCACTTTTTCTTTTTTAATAAATTTGCAAAAATTTCTACATTTCTGTTTTTTTCTGTCAAAATAGGGTGCTGAGTGTACATTAATGAGAAATAAAATGAACTTTTTTGATTTTAGCAAATGGCTGCAATGAAACAGAGTGAAAAATTTAAAGGGGTCTGAATACTTTCCGTACCCACTGTATATTTATTATTTTATTTCCATTATTACATGGCATGAATGTAATTCTACCATTTAATTGTAATTATATTTAACCATTATTATGATTGTAGTTTAGATTTTATACACATTTAATTTTATGATTTATGGATTCTAATGTTGTCGTTGTGTTGGTCTGTAAAGTTTCACTGGATCAGAGGCAGTAAAGCTGTAACTGAAGGAGGTTCTAGAGGACGTTCTAGAGGAGGTTCTGAATGAGGTTCTAGAGGAGGTTCTAGAGGAGGTTCTGAATGAGGTTGTAGAGGAGGTTCTAAAGGACGTTCTAGAGGAGGTTCTAAAGGAGGTTCTACAGGAGGTTCTACAGGAGGTTCTAAAGGAGGTTCTGCATGAGGTTCTAGAGGAGGTTCTGCATGAGGTTCTAGAGGAGGTTCTAAAGGACGTTCTAGAGGAGGTTCTAAAGGAGGTTCTACAGGAGGGTCTAAAGGAGGTTCTGCATGAGGTTCTAGAGGAGGTTCTGAATGAGGTTCTAGAGGAGGTTTTAAATGAGGTTCTGAATGAGGTTCTGCTGCTGTTTCTGTTCTGAATGAGCTGAAAACTTTCCCACAAACCTCGGCGGCGGACGCCTGTGAGGTGGGAGGATGTTGCCTAGCAACTCTTCACAAACTCCACAAAGAGACCACAAAAAGCCCGAAACTGTGGAAGAACGAGCTGTTGTTATTCCAGAGAAGCCTGCAGACGCACAGCAGACACACAGCTAACACTAAACACACAACTAACACTAAACACAATTAACACTAAACACACAACAGACACACAACTACAATCAAACACACAACTAAAACTAAACACACAACAGCTACATTTGGTGCCAAAATGGGTCAGAAAAGGACACAAAAAATGAGACATGAAATGAGCAAACCAGGACAGTTTAGTTTTAGTTGTTGTGTTTGTTGTGCTTGCTGTGGTCTGTTGTTTTGTCTTATCTTATTTTTGTGATTCTTCTCTTTTTAAAGGTTCGTTTTTTTGTGCCGTCTTTTTATTTCTGTTTCTTTGGACGTTTCTGGATCTGAGTCCACCTCCTCTATGAAGCTGTTTCTGTGTTCAGGTTCTGGTACTGGAGTGGGTTCTGGTATCAGACTGGGTTCTTGTACTGGACTGGATTCTGGTATCAGACTGGGTTCTAGTATGAGACTCGGTTCTTGTACTGGACTGGGTTCTGGTATCAGACTGGGTTCTAGTATGAGACTCGGTTCTTGTACTGGACTGGGTTCTGGTATCAGACTGGGTTCTAGTATCAATCTGGGTTCTGGTACTGGACTGGGTTCTGGTATCAGACTGGGTTCTAGTATCAGTCTGGGTTCTGGTACTGGACTTGGTTCTAGTATCACACTGGGTTCAAGTATCATGTATTATACGGTCTGCTGCTGGGGGTGCTGTCCATGAGTCCCTTCGGCCGGCTGGTTGGGGGGCTCCCCACCTCGGTGTGGGGGTCCCCCTGTCTGTTGGGGTCAGGGGGTCTGTGGGTCTGGGTGCCGGTGCCCCCAGTGGTCATGGCCTGCGACTCCTCCTAGTGTGGACGACCCCAATGGAGGCGTTTTCCACAATCGTCAGTACCATGCCATGTCTCCCTACTGTCAGTGGTGGGAGTGTGTGTCTGTGGGCTTGTGTATGTCTGTGTATGTATGGGTGTGTGTGTATGTATGTGTGTGTGGACGTGTGTGCGTGCTTCTGCAGTTGTGTGCATATATGTATATATGGAGGTAGGGAGTGACGTTTTTTGTTGTTTTTAATGTTTTTAATGTTGTAAAGCACTTTGCGTTGCATTTTTAACTGTATGAAAAGTGCTCTATAAATAAAGTTTGATTGATTGATTGATTGATATCAGACTGGGTTCTTGTACTGGACTGGGTTCTGGTACTGGACTTGGTTCTAGTATCGGACTTGGGTCTAGTATCAGTCTGAGTTCTGGTATGGGACTGGGTTCTGGTACTGGACTGGGTTCTAGTATCGGACAGGATTCTGGTTTTGGACTGGGTTCTTGTACTGGACTGGGTTCTTGTACTAGACTGGTTTCTAGTATCAGACTGGGTTCTGGTACTGGACTGGGTTCTGGTACTGGACAGGGTTCTGGTACTGGATTGGGTTCTAGTATCAGAGTGGGTTCTGGTATGGGATTGGGTTCTGGTATGGGGATGGGTTCTGGGATTGGACTGGGTTCTGGTATAGGATTGGGTTCTAGTATCAGACTGGGTTCTAATATCAGAGTGGGTTCTGGTACTGGAAAGGGTTCTGGTACTGGACTGGGTTCTGATACTGGAGTGGGTTCTGGTATCAGACTGGATTCTGGTACTGGACTGGGTTCTAGTACTGGAGTGGGTTCTGGTATCAGACTGGATTCTGGTACTGGACTGGGTTCTAGTACTGGAGTGGGTTCTGGTATCAGACTGGATTCTGGTACTGGACTGGGTTCTAGTACTGGAGTGGGTTCTGGTATCAGACTGGGTTCTGGTACTGGACTGGGTTCTGGTATCAGACTGGGTTCTAGTATGGGATTGGGTTCTGGTACTGGACTGGGTTCTGGTACTGGACTTGGTTCTGGTATCAGACTGGGTTCTAGTATCAATCTGGGTTCTGGTACTGGACTGGGTTCTAGTATTGGACTGGGTTCTGGTACTGGACTTGATTCTAGTATCGGACTTGGTTCTGGTATCAGACTGGGTTCTAGTATCAGTCTGAGTTCTGGTATGGGACTGGGTTCTGGTACTGGACTGGGGTCTAGTATTGGACTGGGTTCTGGTATTGGACTGGGTTCTTGTACTGGACTGGGTTCTGGTACTGGACTGGATTCTAGTATAATACTGGGTTCTGGTATCAGACTGGGTTCTGGTACTGGACAGGGTTCTGGTACTGGACTGGATTCTAGTATCAGACTGGGTTCTGGTATTGGACTGGGTTCTGGCATTGGACAGGGTTATGGTACCGTTTGCAGCTCAGCAGCTCTTGGTGAAGCTCCTGGTGGCTCTTGGAGGCCTTGACCGGGTTCAGGAGCTTCTTGGGTTTGATGATGTCATCGTCTTCGTCTCCGTCCAGGTAATCCGGCGGTGGGACGAAGCCGGACGTCGGAGACGGTTTCCGGCTGTTGGGTCGGTTCTGGTGCAGGTTGGCGAACGCTGAAGCTGGAAACAGACAGAACGTTAGATCTAAACTGTGATCTGCTGCTGGTGGAACGTCTCCAGGCTGACGGTTCTAGAATGAGCTCTACTGGGCGTTCCTCAGATGTTCTGGAGATCAGATGTGGTTCTGCTGGAACCAGATGTTGAAGCAGCTGCAGGGATTTGGTCCTGTTGGTCCAGAAACTCTATAAAGAAGCTGCTTTGGTACTTTCAGTCACAGGATTCATAAAATCTAACTTTCTGTTTTGAAGAACCTCTTCAGCTGCAAACAGGATTTTAAAGGTTGATATAAAGATGCTGCATCAAAATCAACTGGACTTCTTGGGTAGGTTCTTCAAGACGTTTCACCTCTTATAGAACCCTGTGGATACCCAAGAAGTCCAGTTGATTTTCGTCTACAACTTCTCTGATACCAGAGAAGTCCAGCTGATTTTTACTGAAGCTCCTATGACTACCATGACCTGGTGACTGAGAATCTCCACAGACATGCTGCACCTCATACAGCTGATGAATATGTTGCTAATGCTAATGCTAGCCAGATTTAGCAGCATCCGACCCTTCACTTTAATAAACTGGTGGATACCGACGATGAAGGTCCATTTAATGAATCTGATTGTGATGTGTGTTTAAAGACTGAAGTTTGTTTGTTTGATCGATTCATTTCTAAAAAGTTGAACAGAAACATGAAAAATAAAAACCACTGATTGAAGCAGCTGCATTCTAACATTAAGCTTGAGTAAATGATTCTGATAATTAGGTTCAAAACACATTAAAGATCCTTTGAAACCAGAAAAACAAGTTGGAATGACGTAAAAACATGTTTCTGCTGCTAATCAATCAATAACTCCAGCTGAACTTCACTTTATTAGAATCTTCTTCTGCTTTGACTTTTAGTTTGAACCCAAGCATGAGGTTTAGATTTTGGAAACTTTTCATTTCTGGATTGATTTTCACATGTCTTCAGCTTATTGATCAGTTTAAGCAATCAGAATCTATAAAACTGATCAATCCTGATCAATAACAGATGATCAATAATCCTGATGATCATCTTGTCTATGAAGCTGTTTTAGATGCTTCAGAAGGATGATATGAATAGAAACTCTTTAGGCAGGAAACAGAACGACATCATCGATCAGCTGATCACCATGGAGGCTGTAATGAAATGATAGCAGGAAGTCTGAGATGTTCTGAGGTATTGATCAGAGGTATTGATCTGTGGGAGCAGTGATCTGGTTACAGCAGGAGGAACCTCAGTAATATCAGAATAGAACGTCATTTTCTTTCCCTCTGTACATCCACAGGAAACAGGAAGTTACTAAATCACATCAAATCAAAGAGCTGAAAGTCTAAAAGCATCTTTATTTCATAACGTTTGGCTACTGGATGAGTTCGTGAACATATCAGGTGTTAAAATGCTCCTTCCATCTCCTCTGATAGTCCTACTGATGTTAAAGTTCACCCAGAAGGACCTTTAAAGTTCTAGAAACCAGAACCACATCCAGGAACCAATGGTTCGTTCTAGGACTCTAAACTGATCACATTAGGATACATCCCATAATACTGAAGATCACACCAAGATACATCCCATAATACTGATGATCACAGCTGGGTAGAGAGGAAATGTTCAGAAACCAGATCCAGTGTTCAGACCAGTTAGACCAGTCAGACCAGTGGGTGGTTTAAACTGACTCCATCCCTTCCTGTGTCAGTTTTGGGCCATTTTGCTTTTTATGGTTTGGATTTAGTGTCTTAATGATGGTTCTGTGTTTCTTTGTGTTAATTTTGCCTCTTTTGTGTTGATCCAGTCTATTTTTGTGATTGTTTTGTCTTTTTGTGTCAACTTTGCATCTTTTTATGCCAATTTTGCATCTTTTTGTGGTTATTTAAAATCTTTTTGGATCTATTTTGCATCTTTTTGGCCCAATTTTGCATCTTTTAGTCCCAATTTTGCGTCTTTTTGTGGTTATTTCAAATCTTTTTGTGTCAATTTTGCGTCTTTCTGTGGTCATTTCGCTTTGTTGCACTGATCTGGGGTCAATTTTTACCAGAACTCAGATGTGTTTTTCCTCCTAAAATGTCATGTATCTATCTAGAATAGAATAGAATAGAATAGAATAGAATAGAATAGAATAGAATAGAATAGAATAGAATAGAATAGAATAGAATAGAATAGAATAGAATAGAATAGAATAGCTTTATTGTTATCATACATGGGGGCATGATGAAAATATCTATATATAAATATATATTGTGGGTAGGTATACTCTGGATTTCAAGGACCTAGAACTCTGGAAATATTCTCAGGATGAAGGTAGAACTCTGATCATTGATAAAGTTACAGAACCAGAACCAGACTGTGAAACACCTGAAACCACCTGGATGTGGAGTCTGTTTATGGTTCTCTGATGAATCGTGGATGCGTTTGGACTTTGGTTCTGATGTTGGTTTAACTGTTCAAACAGTCTGAGGTCAAAGTCGGACTCATGTTCAGCTTCAGCTCACATGATCAACGTCATGGAACCCAAACTACGGAACCCGGTCTGATCCAGAGACCCGGTCCAAACCAGGATCACAACATTACAATCAGCCAGAACTTTAGAATCAACAAGAACTTTAGAATCAACCAGAACTTTAGAATCAACCAGAATCAGAACTTTAGAATCACCCAGAACTTTAGACTCAACCAGAACCAGAACTTGGTTCTGTCTTCTTACAGCTCTAAACACTGACTTTTTTTTCCCAGATTCCTACAATCCAGAAACAGCCTCAGAGTTTTCCATCATCAGCTGAATAAATAAATAAAATCAGAAGAAACATGAAATATTCTGTTAATAAACCTGAAGCAGAATCACACCTAGAGAACGTGTTTAATGATGGAAGGACCGTTTCCTGATGGTTCCTGATGTTTCCTGATGTTTTAGACGCTCAGCAGAACTTTACTGAACCAGTTTAACGCAGTTTTTAGAGGAAAACATTCAAACAGTTTAACAGAACAGAACAGAATAAATGTTCATGAAGCACCACATCTCACCAGACTTCACCATCTGACTGGAGCTCTGAGAGGGGCTGCTCTGATCCATCTGCTCCTGGTTCTACTGCTAGTCCTGGTCCTGGTCGTGGTTCTGTTACTGGTTCTAGTCCTGGTCCTGGTTCTGTCCTCCTCTCTGGTCTCAGTCTGCTGGAAGCTTCATGTCTGTTCTGCTGCTCAGTCAGAGTGAGAGTAGAGCAGCAGTCACATGACCTCAGTGTTTCCCTGATGCTCCTCCTCCTCTTCATCATCCTCCTCTTCATCATCCTCCTCCAGATTCAGCAGGTTTCTCAGGTTTGAAGTGAGAACCTTCAGAACATCAGGACAATCTGTACTTTGAACTTCCAGCCTTGTCCTGTTGGTGGCACTAAAACACCTCGACTGTCTCCAGTTTGTTTCTGATCGAATCCAAACCCAGACTTTGAGCCGAAACGTTTCCAGTCAAGAAAGAAGTTAAAGTTTAAATTAACCTGAAAATACAGAATAAAATACAAGTTTACCCCAAGAGTTTAAATATTAGGAGACAGAAATACCACAGAGACACAAAACAATCACAAAGAGACACAAAACAACCACAAAGAGACACAAAGAGACACAAAACAACCACAAAGAGACAGAAAACAACCACAAAGAGACACACAGAGACACAAAACAACCACAAAGGGACACAAAAAGACACAAAACGACCACAAAGAGACACAAACCAATCAAAAAGAGACACAAAGAGACACACAGAGACACAAAACAACCACAACACAACCATTCCACTAATGTAGCGCTGAGTGGTTGGTAGCGTTGTAGGGTTATGGTTTGGGTTGGTAGTGCTGAGTGGTTGTGGACCTGTCTTACATTGTGTTGGACAGGTTTTGTTCTTCTGGACGTTGAGGTGATTTTAGACAGGTTTTGAGACATTTTCTTGATGCTTGTCGTGATGTTGGAGAAGTTCAAAGTTGTTTTGTTAGTGGGTTGTTGTGGACAAGCGACCATCTAATGTTTCTTCTGCATCCAGAACCTTCTCGTGGTGTCACCATCTACATCTGAGGAACACTCCGGATGTCCAACAACATGAACGTCCACCTGCAGGACTCTGACCTTCATCATCCAGAACTGACTGGCGTCATGTTGTTGCTGTTTGGTTTTTATTTGTTCATTTTTCAGTGAAGTGTGTCTTGAGTCCACACATGATGAATGAATAAAGTCAGGGTGGTCTACGTAGGGATGAGGGTCAGGGTGGTCTACGTAGAGATGAGGGTCAGGGTGGTCTACATAGAGATGGGGGTCAGGGTGGTCTACGTAGAGATTAGAGTCAGGGTGGTCTACATAGAGATGAGGGTCAGGGTGGTCTACATAGAGATGGGGTCAGGGTGGTCTACGTAGAGATTAGAGTCAGGGTGGTCTACATAGAGATGAGGGTCAGGGTGGTCTACATAGAGATGGGGTCAGGGTGGTCTACGTAGAGATTAGAGTCAGGGTGGTCTACATAGAGATGAGGGTCAGGGTGGTCTACATAGAGATGGGGGTCAGGGTGGTCTACGTAGAGATTAGAGTCAGGGTGGTCTACATAGAGATGAGGGTCAGGGTGGTCTACGTAGAGATTAGACTCAGGGTGGTCTACATAGAGATGAGGGTCAGGGTGGTCTACATAGAGATGGGGGTCAGGGTGGTCTACATAGAGATGAGGGTCAGGGTTCTCTCTACAGGATCTCTGGTTGGACTCAGACCAACCAAACCATTATCACATGATCCACCTTCTGCTGCTCTGAAGATTAAAACTGCAGATTAAATTAATTCTCTGATTCTGGGTCAGTTCTGGATGATTCAGGAACAACGCAGAGGATCGTGGGTGATGTAGTCCTTCCATTAATCAGAAACGACGTGTTGATGACTCCAGACAAACACCTGTGTGGAGGTCACATGACCCAGGTGAGTTCCTGTGTTCAGGTTGCTGCTGGTGTTCCTCCTGATGTCTGATCAGGATTATTCCTTTATGTCCAGCTGGAGGATTAACTGCAGTTAATCTGAAGGATTAGAGAAACACTCAGAGCTCAGCGGCCTCACAATCCAGCAGCAGGTTTACAGGAGATATCCAGTAACATATGTATGTTATTGGATATCTATTGATTATTGGTAGTCAGACACACTGATCACCAACAACCAATAGATATATGACAATACATAATAACTGATATATTCTATATATAACAACACATAGCAGAGGTGTGTCAGTCATCACTAGACTGGTTCATTAATAAGGATTAATATAGAAACAGGAGGATGATGTCAGAGCATCATGTGACTTCTCTGTTTACTGATCGATCGATTGATGAATATTGATCAGTTTGTTTCCTGCAGTTCTATCTGTTCTTTGTTTTCTCACTCTGTTCTCTTATTTCTTCATCAGAAATTGTTTTCCAGATTCTGTTTTGGTTTAATCTGTAGCTACCTGCTAAGTTAGCTGCTAGCCGTTAGCATAGTATTAGCCTCTGTGAAAGCATCTAACGTCCTGAAGTGTAGAGATGTTTGAGCTTCTAGTTCAGTTCCTGCAGGTTGTTTTTCTGTCAGTTAGAACATTGTTAAAGTTAATCTGACTGTAGAAACATGTTACGCTGCTCCATCTAGCGTTAGCCACAGGCTAATGGGCACAGCTAACCTCTTAGTGTTAGCATTAGCCTAGCACCTAAAGCAGCATCAGTTCCAGCAGGTGAATTAGTCAGGTATTTTCAGGGGAAACTGAGCAGCTGCAGAGAGCTCTGGTCTCCTCCAGCTGAAGACCTCCAAAGGAAGGAGGAACCTGACCAATGTTGAACCACCTCAGCATGGAAGGAGCTCTGACTCTGAGCTCTTCATCTTCTCTGAGTCCAACACCCACTAGAGTCCAACACCCACCAGAGTCCAACACCTACCAGAGTCCAACATCTACCAGAGTCCAACACCCACCAGAGTCCAACACGTACCAGAGTCCAACACCCACCAGATTCCAACATCTACCAGAGTCCTACACCTACAGGAGCCACGTTCATCTTTGTGTCTAGAATACTAACAACTTCATGTTTTCCTCTGTTTGTCTCTTTGATGTGGTGTAATGACGCCTCCACCTAGGTGCAGCTCTGAGTTTAAATAAAGTCTGATGATCTGCTCCACCTCAGCCTGAACTAACCCCACCTCCAGGTAGACCAGGTGTGTGAAGAGACTCGGTCAGTGGGGTTATTTGACTAAATCTAATATCAGAGTCTGGTGTTTCCTTTGCGACACCGACCCTCAGCTGGGTGAGGCGGATGGTAGCCTCACAGGGACAAACTTACCTTTTGGGTGCTTTCCATTTTTCATGCTCTGCTGCTTCGGTGGAGGTTCGTGGTCGATGCTGTACGCCTTCTGAAAACACAGAAGATGAAGAAGACTGAGGACCAGAACCCACACAGATCTACCTGTTGCACGCTCCATTACACACCTGACTCAAAGGACCTGTCACCAAGTCCACTCGAGTCAGATGGAGTTCAGTCATATGAATTGAGTCAGTGGAGTCTGTGTCGAGTTACTTGGTGACTCTGAGGATGTGAAGCTTCACTCAGCTGTTTGTTGATAGTAAAGATGTTTTTTCTGCACATTGACTAAAATCTTAGAAGATAATGAGGAATTTCTGAGATCCACCAACAGGAAGTTTAAAGTTCTACCTTCAGACCACCTTTAATCAAATCCTGAAGGAGCCTGGAACCCAAGTTCTGAATTGAGGAAATGTTGTTCTGTGTCTTTAATTCAGCTCTGAGTGTTCTGTTGTTCTGCCGAAGGTTGAATAGAGCCTCTCATCAACATGCTGCAGGCCTCCCTGAGTCCCAGACCCCAGCAGACCCCCCTCCCTGGGAGACCCACATTCAGACAGGAGACCCCAGGACCAGGACCGCCACAGGGGGCGCTGCAGAGCCGAAGCAACTCAGATCTGATCCAGAACACAAGCAACACGATTGTTCTGATCCAGAGTGACGTCAGAACCCCACAGAGAACCCAGAGAACTTGGTTCTGGTTTCCCTCAGTTCTGCTGGTTTAAAGTTTCATTCTTTCTGAGCAGACAGAATAAATCGCCTCTGATTATTAAGTGATTTTGTTTCTATTCTGTAGCAGCAGAACTGAGGACGGCGCGCCCCCCACTGGACACTCAGCAGCAGCACATCCTGTTCTCATTAGAACTCTAGATAAATCCAGCTTCAGAACTCCTTTCAGTTTGTTGACATCTTAGAGTCAAAGGTTTCCACAGAGATCTCTTTAAATGACTCATCAGGAAAATTAAACTATTTTATCCTTGTTTTAAATATAATGTTCTGAGTGATAAAAGAAGCCATCTGTAAAGACTCCAGAATAAAGGCAGGTATAAAAGTGGACATTTGATGGATGAAGAACTGAAGCTGAAATATTATTAAGACGTTCAAAGTAAAGAATGTGCCAGATGAAGCCTTTTAATATTTAAAAAAAGAATAAAATATTCCGAAAATGTCATAAAAGAATAAAATATCCCAAAAACATAATTCTCAGAGTTGGAATTAAAACTCACTTAGAGAGAAGAAGCTCTGATTATATGTTTAATAAAATTTCAACATTTTTCCTGTAAACCATATTTACAGGAGAAATTTAATAGATTACTTGACAAGTTTCTGTCATTTCATGGGTGAATGTGTTTACATCTCATTAATTAGTCAATGAACCAGTCAATGAACCAGTTAATGAACCAGCTGAACTGGTCTGGCTGTTTGCTCAGAGTGCAACGTTCCTCTCTGCTGATCTCTGAACTATTTCTAGCTGCAGGATTTTCTCTCATCGTCTTAATCTGGAGTCAGAGCTGGATTTAACCACTGCTGATCACTGACCTGCTGCTAACCAGCACCAGTTAACCAGTAGAGTTAACCAACACCAGTTAACCAGTGGAGTTAACCAGTAGAGTTAACCAGCACCAGTTAACCCGCACCAGTTAACCAGTAGAGTTAGCCAGCACCAGTTAACCAGTACCAGTTAACCAATAACAATTAACCAGCAGAGTTAACCAGTTAACCGACACCAGTTAACCCGCACCAGTTAATAACCGGCACCAGTTAACTAGCACCAGTTAACCAGTAGAGTTAACCAGCACCAGTTAACCAGTACCAATTAACCAGCAGAGTTAACCAGCACCAATTAACCAGTACCAGTTAACCAGTGGAGTTAACCAGCAGAGTTAACCAGTAGAGTTAACCCGCATCAGTTAACCACCACCAGCTAACCAGTACCAATTAACTAGCAGAGTTAACCAGCATCAGTTAACCAGCACCAGTAAACCACTACCAATTAACCAGCAGAGTTAACCAGCACCAGTTAACCAGTACCAGTTAACTAGTGGAGTTAACCAGCACCAGTTAACAAGCACCAGTTAACCAGTACCAATTAACCAGCAGAATTAACCAGTACCAGTTAACCGACACCAGTTAACCAGTAGAGTTAACCAGCACCAGTTAACCAGTAGAGTTAACCAGCATCAGTTAATCAGTACCAGTTAACCAACACCAGTTAACCCGCACCAGTTAACCAGTAGAGTTAAAAATAATTTGCTGCTTCTGATTGGTCACAGCTGACTCACTGTGAGGTCACAACCTCCCAGGAGCTGAGCTCTGATTGGTGGACAGGAGGTGAAGGTAAAGCATTGACTGGTAACCTGAGGGTTGAACTCTGAGAGATCAGTGGGTCAGAAGGAGATGTGCAGAAGGTCCAGGTTCTCAGTGTCAGGAAGGTGGTTCTCTTTAAACCTGTTATATCTCCACGGTAACTGATGCTGAGGAGCTAGAGCTCCATGGTAACTGATGCTATGGAGCTAGAGCTCCATGGTAACTGATGCTGTGGAGCTAGATCTCCATGGTAACTGATGCTGTGGAGCTAGATCGCCATGGTAACTGATGCTGAGAAGTAATGCTCCATGGTAACTGATGCTGTGGAGCTAGATCTCCATGGTAACTGATGCTGAGGAGCTAGAGCTCCATGGTAACTGATGCTATGGAGCTAGAGCTCCATGGTAACTGATGTTGAGGATCTAGCCCTCTATGGTAACTGATGCTATGGAGCTAGATCTCCATGGTAACTGATGCTATGGAGCTACATCTCCATGGTAACTGATGCTATGGAGCTAGATCTCCATGGTAACTGATGCTGTGGAGCTAGATCTCCATGGTAACCGATGCTGTGGAGCTAGATCTCCATGGTAACTGATGCTGAGGAGTAATTCTCCATGGTAACTGATGCTGTGGAGCTAGATCTCCATGGTAACTGATGCTGTGGAGCTAGATCTCCATGGTAACTGATGCTGAGGAGCTAGATCTCCATGGTAACTGATGCTGTGGAGCCAGATCTCCATGGTAACTGATGCTGAGGAGCTAGATCTCCATGGTAACTGATGCTGAGGAGCTCCATCTCCAACCTCCTGATCTGAATGTTTCTAAAACCATTGACTGAAGCTGTTACAGCATCACACACTGGATGCATCTTGTTACCATGGAAACCTACATGTATTCAGCTGCAGACATCCCATAAATGTATTTTAATGTTTGGTTTGTTTCCTCTGCTGGTCCTGCAGCTGATAGATCACTGATCAGATCATTGACCATCTATTGGTATTTATTCAATCAGTAAGATTAATTTTTCTTTAATTTGGTTCAGATTAAAGTGATTTCTTTCATTAAGGGATGGAGTCAGACCTACATGACCTTCAGTACATCATGTTTAATACATGAAGTCTGATAGTTTTATTGTGCAGCGGTCAGTGATCAATAATCAGCTGTATTGATCGGTTAAATAAATACAGCTTTCTACCAGCGTTCCTGTCTGACATCACTTCCTGTTGCAGCTTTTTACCGTCATTAATGTTTATGTTCCTCATTGTTCTCATTAGAACAACCTGCTGACTGAAGCAGCTCCATGATTGGTCCATTTACTGCAGAAAAGTCACATGACTTGTTAAACGTCAATTTGCCTGAAACAGGAAGTCTGAGTTGACAGAGGAAGTAGAAAACCTCCTTTATGACGGCTGAAGTCTGACTGAGGTTCAGTTCTGTTGAACCGATTGAGAGTCTGGATGAAAGATTCTCCATAGTTCTGATTTGTGGTTGAACGTATCACCAGATTACTGATGTCCAGCTTCCATTCTGAGCTGTAAAACTCAGGGTTCCCTCATTCAGATCCATGTTTCTGATGGTTTGATGTCTTCATATCCAGGTTACTGAAGCAGGTGAACCTTCAGGAGACAACCTGAGTCCAGACTAGCTGGAGACGACCAGATGTTTGAAGCTCAAAGTAACTTTTCTGTAAACCAGATGAAGGTATCTGGAGCTTAGAGCAGATGTAAATAATCAGAAGACTGACTTAAATCTGCAGACAGTGGACCAGCAGCGAGTAAAACCTCTGACTGGAGAGGTTCTGGTTCCTGGAGGTGGATCTGACCCAGATGGAGATTCCAGCTCATCTCCACCTGCTGCTGCTGACAGAAACACTCAGCTAAAAATAGGCCGATGAGTCGATGTGACTCGATTCCTCCATCCAGAACCCTGTCAGCTGTTGGTCGCCGTGGCAACAGACACGCCCTCAACAGGTGCATTGCTTCATAATTCAAATATTTGTCGCTGTTCAGCTTTTCTCCGGTTCACCAGAAACTCTAAGGCTGTTTGAGAATCGCATTCCTCTGAGCTCTGCTCCATCAGAGAGCAACACAAACGGACCTCCACTGTCCACTGCTGTTTAGACGGTCTACTGAAGGTTCTACTGAAGGTTCTACTGAAGGGTCTACTGAAGAGTCTACTGAAGGTTCTACTGAAGGGTCTACACTGAAGGTTCCACCTCAGAGTTCTCCTCTTCTACTGCTTTACAACTTTAAATCAGGGTCAAAATAAAAACAGATTTCTACAAAATAATATCAATGAATTAAAAATACAAACTGTGAAACAAGGGACTGCATCAGGATTAAGCCTCTTTAAAGACTCTGATGGAACTCAGCTGGTTCTAGAAGTCCTAAATGGATGACCTGAGGTCAATGACTGGAGGATAAAGACTCCTGGATCTGAAGGTCCAGTCTCTGGTGGATCAGAACTCCTGGATAGAACTACACCATGAAGACTGAAGAACCAAGAAACTCCAAGAAAAGGTTGTTGAAAAGCATCAGTCAGGACGGTACAACAACATTTAAATTTCCTGAAGATCTCCAGGAGTCCAGTTAAATCCATCGCTAAGAAATGGAAGGAAGATGGAACATGAATAAATCTGACTAGAGCAGGACGTCCTCAAGACCTGAGAGACTAGAGAAGGAGGCCACCAAGACTCCTATGACTCAAACAGCTGATCTATTAATCTAGAAACAGGGACAATAATCATCATTTGCAGTTTAAAGCACTGATCTGTGAACCAATGACTGGCAGCTGAAATTATTTTTCTTTGAGGTTATTTTAACATCTGAACTTGTTAATGATTCTGAGGTTTGTGTTCTTGGTTTATAAAAACAGAAGATCATCTTTAGAAACCACATGAAGCTCTTTTCTCTGTACGACTGATCAGTGAATAATAATAACAATAATCAACAGTTTCATTTAGTTTCATGTTCTTATGTTAAGTCGTTTTGACGTAAAGACTCCCCAGAAGCTTCACTGACTGACTTTACCTCCACACCAGCTCCTGAACATCTCAGATTATTTAACGCTGTTCGCCTTAAATGCATGCACTTCTATTTTAAAGGCAGCGGGCTCTTTTACAAAAGAAACAGAGAATAAACCAGTCGACAGTTTCAGATCTGAATGGACTCACCTTCTTCCCATAAGCAGCTCCCATTGTTCCCAGTTAGAGGCAGCAGCTTCCTGACAGTCCGGTCGCTGGGCTCCGTTAACCCACCAGGCTGGGAGACCGGCTGGTCGGCTTCATCACAGCAGAGTGAGGAGAAGGAGGAGGAGGAGGAGGAGTCCTGCCACCTGTTACTGTCCGACTCTCTGCTGCCACCTGCTCAGATGATCCCACCGGATTAATCTAATTGGGCCTGACAGGAGAGAAATGAACTCTGGACCTTAAAACCTCTGAGAACAAGAACCAAGAACCACAAAGGAGTTCTAGTAATCAGAGTTGATGAGGTTCTCTGGGGAACAACAAAAACAGCAACACAGAATTATTGTTCTTACATTAGAATTACAGAATAATTACAAGAATAACTATCTTTGGAAGGATCCGGGTCACAAAGTCAATGGTTTAAAAAAACATATTTTTTAAGAGAAACAGTTCCTCTGAACTCCAACACTTAGCCACATGTAATGCAGCCCTCACCCAGCAGTTTCACCACCATTCCCACCTTAAATCATTCCTCACCCGGCAGTTTCACCACCTTTCCACCTTAAATCAGCCCTCACCCAGCAGTTTCACCACCTTTCCACCTTAAATCAGCCCTCACCCAGCAGTTTCACCACCATTCCCACCTTAAATCATTCCTCACCCGGCAGTTTCACTACCTTTCCACCTTAAATCAGCCCTCACCCGGCAGTTTCACCACCTTTCCACCTTAAATCATTCCTCACCCGGCAGTTTCACTACCTTTCCACCTTAAATCAGCCCTCACCCAGCAGTTTCACCACCTTTCCACCTTAAATCAGCCCTCACCCAGCAGTTTCACCACCATTACCACCTTAAATCATCCCTCACCCGGCAGTTTGATCACCTTTACCACCTTAAATCATCTATCACCTGGCAGTTTCACCACCATCACCACCTTAAATCATTCCTCACCTGGCACTTACACCACCTTTACCACCTTAAAGCATCCCTCACCCGGCAGTTTCACCACCATTACCACCTTAAATCACCCCTCCTGTGGCAGTTTAGCCACCTTTACCATCTTAAATCATCCCTCACTTGGCAGTTTCACCACTTTTACCACCTTAAATCATCCCTCACCTGGCAGTTTCACCACATTTACCACCTTAAATCATCCCTCACCTGGCAGTTTCACCACCGTTACCCCCTTAAATCATCACTCCTGTGGCAGTTTGACCACCTTTACCACCTTAAATCATCCCTCACCTGGCAGTTTGATCACCTTTACCACCTTAAATCATCCATCACCTGGCAGTTTCACCACCATCACCACCTTAAATCATTCCTCACCTGGCAGTTTCATCACCATCACCACCTTAAATCATCCATCACCTGGCACTTCCACCACCTTTACCACCTTAAATCATCCCTCACCTGGCAGTTCACCACCATCACCACCTTAAATCATTCCTCACCTGGCACTTACACCACCTTTACCACCTTAAATCATCCCTCACCTGGCAGTTTCACCACTTTTACCACCTTAAATCATCCATCACCTGGCAGTTTCACCACCTTAAATCATTCCTCACCTGGCAGTTTCAGCGATTATCTCCAACATTAACCTTCATTCACCAATCGTCCAGTTTTATCCAGTATTATTCAGTCTTCTTTACAGACATTTTGTTTTTGTTCATAAATCATGAATCGTCTATTAATCTGTTGATGGATTACAGTGATAAAAACAGAAATCCTCTCCAACATGTTAGCACCATGAAACCAGTTCTGGAGGTGGATTCATCACGTTCTCCTTTCTGATAATTAATACAAATTAAAGCACAACAAAAGCAGTTCAGCAGCTCAGGGTGAATATTTAAACATATTGTCAGGAGAATTAGTTCAGTCATCTCTCTGAAGGGCATCAGTCCGTTAACTCTCAGAATATTTAACTGATTTCAGGCTTCAGAACCATTCCTAGCAGAACCCTGACGTGCTGCTGTTAGAGGGGTTGTGTTCAGGTGCGTTACCTGTTCAGCCTGCAGGTGGCAACAAGCATCGGTGCTTATAGGTGGTGATCTCAGCTGAGGGTTAGGGTTCTGCTGCTCAGGGTTAGGGTTCTGCTGCTCAGGGTTAGGGTTCTACAGACTGAACCACAGCTAGAAACAGACCATTTATTCATAAATAACAGAAGTGATAGATGGAATTTAAAGTGAGTTTCTTTAATGTTTCCACAGAGTTTAAAATACAGTTTGTTGTTTCTTTGGGTTATCATCAGTTCAAACAGTGAAACTATTTCACACGTGAAAGCAACAAAAACTAACTAAAGGAGGAACATTAACGAGTTCTACTGATGAGATCACTTCATGGTTCTAAACTGGACACCCTCACAGTAATCAGATTACTTCTCAGTAGAACAGGAATGAATCCTTCATAAAGACTGGAGTCAAGCTGTGACTCCAGTCGGTTCTACAGGATGAACCTTAGTGTTGCATCTACACTCAGACGTACGATAAACTGTAGAAACACTGAAACAGACATTCTACGAGAGTCAACTGAAGATGAACCAAAGATCCTGAAACCATCTCCAGGTGAATCGTTCTGATGTTTGTCGAAACATCTGAAAACTTATTCTGAAAGTCTGATTTACCTCCAGTCTGCATCAACTTCCTGTCAGCTGTGATGAAGCAGGTCGGACCTCCTGTTAGATGTGAAGAACCCTCAGAGTTATGTGAAGGTTCCTCTCCTGACTACCTGGAGGTTTCATTGGATCCTCTGGAGCAGCAGATCTGAGAGCAGCTGTTTATTTTTAATTTTTTTTATTTATTTAATATTTCATGTCAGGAATTAAACCACCTCTCTGTAGAACCGAGAACCATCACATCTCACAGCTGCAGAGATCTCTAACCCCATTGGTTTGAATTGTTGTGATGTCACTGCTCATGCAAGGCTTCTGATTGGATGTGGGTCCAGCAGCGTATCTGAACAGCTGATTTTCTCTAATCGTTGGCTGATGAGTCCAGAGAGCAGACGGTATCTGTATTTTATTGCAGATCAGACACAATAGATAAAGTCAGGATATCTGGAGTCCATCACCGTGGACAGGATGATTCTACACGACGGATCACATGATGGAATGCGGCTTTAACACAGCCTCTACTGGTCAGTGGTGGGCGGAGCCTCTGTGGGCGGAGCCTCAGCGTCATCATGGCTTGGCCCCGACATCTGCATGAAGAGCTCCCGGAGCTCTGTGATGTCATCATCGAGGGACGGCAGAGGCGGTACCGACTGCTGCTCACGCTCCTCAATGAAGTCCCAAAGCCGGATGCTGTTCATGAACTGAACACAGACAGTCAGGAAACTACAAACCCCAGCTGAAGGACTACATCTCATAAACTACAAACCCCAGCTGATGGACTACAACTCATAAACCACAAACCTCAGCTGATGACTACAACTCATAAACTACAAACCCCAGCTGAAGGACTACATCTCATAAACTACAAACCCCAGCTGATGGACTACAACTCATAAACCACAAACCTCAGCTGATGGACTACAACTCATAAACTACAAACCCCAGCTGATGGACTACAACTCCTGAACTACAAACCCCAGCTGATGGACTACAACTACCAATCAGATTAAGGTTCTTACCCGGACATTCCCCTCTGAGCTCAGCTGTTTCCGGGGTTTGTCGGGTTCCGCTCTGGTTCCGTCTGGGAAGGCGTGAAGGTACAGACACTTTCCTCCGAACGGACACGAACCCCGACCCTGATCGAAGTACTTGCAGGCCTTTTTACTGCAGAGACAGAACGATGAGGTTCCACTGAGTGTATGTGGAACGTAGCAGAACCGTTGGTGCTTCTACACCTGCTACGGTCTCTGATCCCCTCTAATGAAGCTCCTTAACTGACCTGTAACTGAATTATGTTCCGAGGAAAACCTGTTTCCTCTCAGATTATGACAGATGTTTCACAAACCCACAAACCTGAGAACGCTCAGAGAACATTCAGAGAACACTCAGAGAACGCTGTATCTGTTAATCATTCAGTGCAGCCGTGACATCTTGAGGACGTCACCTGTCCTCCAGAGGTCTCACCTGACTCCACACTTGAACAGGTCGATCAGCCGGTCCTTCTCCTCCTGGTCCTCCACCCAGTAGACCGACGGGATGACGAACTCAGAGACAACCCGACACTCTGGACACGACCTGAGACACAGAGACAGTCAGACATGCTGTCCTCACCTGTCCCGTCAGACTGTCCTCAGCTGTCCTATCAGACTGTCCTCACCTCAGACTGTCCTCACCTGTCCTCACATCAGACTGTCCTCGCCTGTCCTGTCAAACTGTCCTCACCTGTCCTCACATCAGCGTCCTCACCTGTCCTGTCAGACTGTCCTCAGCTGTCCTGTCAGACTGTCCTCACCTTTCCTTACCTGTCCTCACCTCAGACTGTCCTCACACCAGACTGTCCTCACCTGTCCTCACATCAGACTGTCCTCACCTGTCCTGTCAAACTGTCCTCACATCAGAGTGTCCTCACCTGTCCTCACCTGTCCTGTCAGACTGTCCTCACCTGTCCTGTCAGACTGTCCTCATCTGTGCTGGACTTACTTGATGATCTTGTTGCAGAAGTTCCTGGTGCAGCGCCACTGTCGGATGCAGGCCAGGCAGAAGGTGTGGCAGCAGGAGGACAGGATGCCGAACCTGCGGTCGGATGGGTTGGCCTTCTGCACCACCACCTCCATGCAGATGGAACACACCTGAAAAGCAACAGCAGTCAGCGTCACTGTCACCACGGCAACCACACAGGTGACTGAAGGAACTCACCTTGTCCTGGCTAAGCTGAGCAGCAAACGCCTTCTCCATATCGGCCTCAAAGGCCAGCAGACACACCTGGAGACAGAGGGACACCTGTTGGACCTGCTGATTGTCCTAAATGAGTCCTACTGAATGAAGACATCCGAGTCCTACAGATAGAAGACATCTGAGTCCTACAGATATAAGACATCTGAATCCTACGGACAGAAGACATCTCAGAGTCCTACTGACTGAAGACACCTGAGTCCTACTAACAGAAGACATCTGAGTCCTACAGACAGAAGACATATCTGAGTCTTACAGACAGAAGACATCTGAGTCCTACTGACTAAAGACATCTCTGAGTCCTACTGACTGAAGACATCTCTGAGTCCTACTGACTGAAGACATCTCTGAGTCCTACTGACTGAAGACATATCTGAGTCTTACAGACAGAAGACATCTCTGAGTCCTACTGACTAAAGACATCTCTGAGTCCTACTGACTGAAGACATCTCTGAGTCCTACTGACTGAAGACATCTCTGAGTCCTACTGACAGAAGACATCTCTGAGTCCTACTGACTGAAGGCATCTGAGTCCTTTTCCATGATGTTCTGGTTCCTCAGAGCTGCAGGACTCTAAACCTGACCCACTAAGATGAGTCACGTGCACACCTTCTCGTGCATCCTCCTCTGCTCAGGGTCGTGGGGGTGGAGCACGCGTAGTCCACACACCTCACACAGGTCGCCATGGAAATATGGACAGGTGTCGTCATAGTAACAGTGTCCGGCAGCTGCATATGGACACAGCTGTGGGAGGTCCTGATAAGCCCCGCCCACCGAGGGAGGAGCTACAGAGAGTACAGGTGAGCAGAGTAAGACAGGTAAAGTGGAGGTGAGCTGTTCTAGATGGAGACAGTACCAACCTGGTTCTGGTGCTGCAGCGTCCAGGCCCGTCCTGATGGCGTCCACGTACGACTGTGGAGCCGCCGCCGCCGTGACCTCCAACCCCACGGCATCAACCGGACCCCCGAACACCCCGTCAGAACCCAGAACTACAGACAGGTAGAGGTTGGACCGGGTCGTCCTCTACAGGACTGAAAACATCCTGACTACAGACAGAGGCAGTGGTTCCACTGGGTCATGGTTCTGGTCCCCCAGACAGATGTTATTAAAGGGTTCTACTGGGACTCTTTGGACACAGTTCCATGAACCAGGACAAACCAACCAGACTGAGAGGAGGCCTCACATGAAAGACGTTTGTCGGACGTGTGATGACACAGCTGAGTGTTCCTCACCTCTGTCTCTCAGAACCACCTTCCTGACACCACCCCTCCCAGCTCTGCCTCCAGCTCCGCCTCCACCTGCAGGATCCTCTGAAGCTCCTCCCCCTCCTGCTCTGAACGAAGGTCTGATGTGATCGTACCTGCACACAGGTCACACTCACCTGAGTATGCGCAGCAAGCTACGTAGCCCCTAGTTCATAGTGATGCAAAGGTTTTACCTGGTGAGTGTCATCTACATATGCAGACGTTACCTCCTCACCTGTCCCATTCAGGGTCACCTGTCGGTTACAATTACCTGTCGGTTAGTTACCTGTCGGATAGTTACCTGTCGGTTACAGCCACCTGTTGGTTAGTTACCTGTCGGTGAGTTACCTGACAGTTACAGCCACCTGTCGGTTGGTTACCTGTCACTAACCTGTCAGTTAGTTACCTGTCGGGTGCTGTCACCTGTTGGTTAGTTACCTGTCAGTTACAGTTACCTGTCGGTTGGTTACCTGTCACTAACCTGTCAGTTAGTTACCTGTCGGGTGCTGTCACCTGTTGGTTAGTTACCTGTCAGTTACAGTTACCTGTCGGTTAGTTATCTGTTGGTTACAGTCACCTGTCGGTTAGAGTCACCTGTCGATTAGTTACCTGTCGGTTACAGTCACCTGTCAGTTACAGTTACCTGTCGGTTAGTTACCTGTCAGTTAGTTACCTGTCAGTTACAGTCACCTGTCGGTTAGTTGCCTGTTGGTTAGTTGCCTGTCAGTTAGTTAGCTTTCAGTTAGTTACCTGTCAGGTGCTGTCACCTGTTGGTTTGTTCCCTGTCGGTTACAGTCCCCTGTTGGTTAGTTACCTGTCGGTTACAGTCACCTGTTGGTTAGTTACCTGTCGGTTACAGTCACAGGGGACTGTAACTGACAGGTAACTAACTGACAGGTAGCTAACCGACAGGTAACTAACTGACAAGTAACTAACTGACAGGTGACTGTAACCGACAGGTAACTAACCGACAGGTGGCTGTAACTGACAGGTAACTAACTGAAAGCTAACTAACTGACAGGTGGCTGTAACCGACAGGCGACTAACCGACGGGTTGGTTAGTTACTTGTCAGTTACAGTCACCTGTCAGTTAGTTACCTATCAGTTAGTCACCTGTTGGTTAGTTACCTGTCGGTTACAGTAACCTGTCAGTTAGTTACCTGTCGGTTAGTTACCTGTCAGTTACAGTTACCTGTCGATTAGTCACCTGTCGATTAGTCACCTGTCAATTAGTCACCTGTCAACTAGTCACCTGTCGGTTACAGTCACCTGTTGGTTACAGTCACCTGTCGGTTAGTTACCTGTCGGTTAGTTATCTGTCGGTCACAGTCCCCTGTCGGTGAGTTACCTGTCGGTTAGTCACCTGTCGGTTAGTCGCCTATCGGTTAGTCGCCTATTGGTTAGTTACCCGTCGGTTAATCATCTGTCAGTTAGTCATCTGTCGGTTAGTTATCTGTCGGTTAGTTCCTTGTCAGTTTGTTACCCGTCAGTTAGTCATCTGTCGGTTAGTTACCTGCAGCGCTCTCCGTAAGCGCAGACTCCTCTCTGGTAGAACTTGCAGATGGTGGAGGGTTTGCTGCTGCTTGGGTCATGAGAGAACAGACACCGGCTTCCCTCCCTGCAGACGCCATGGAGGAAATACCTGGAACACAGGAAGTGACATCAGCACCTTCAAACCATCACTATGGCATTAGATTAGAAACTGCTCTGTGATTGGCTGGCAGTTCAAGTCTTTCATATTTTAATCATTCCTTGAATCTCCTCAAGGAAACGTCGTCTTCAGGTAACCTTGAACCACCCTCAGGGCGAGGAACGACTTTACTCAAAGATTGTTCTAACCTCCTGAAAATCAGTTGGAGCTCTACATCATTTCTGTTTCCATCAGATGAATAAAGTCTCTGATGTTCTCAGAATGTTTCAGTCAGACATAGTTGATTCCTCCAGACCCTATAATGCTGATTTTATTCTAAACCATTTCAGTATCTGTAGCTTTAAATGAGCTGCTGCTGGCCCCGCCCCTTCATGAAGAAGACTCTCTCTGTCTGTAATTGACAGACGAATGAACCTTTCTATCGTCTAACTTTCTCTCTGAGGATCATTTTCCAGTAAACCTGTGTGAATGTTTTTAAATGCTGTGTTTGTCAGATGACGATATAAAATCAGTATTTAAATAATGCTACTGCTGGTTAACATGTTAGCATGCTGTCTGTTTCATCCTTGTTCTGCTGTCTGTCAACAGAAACATCTGGAAATGAGAGCAGCTTTACTGTAGTTCAGCTGGATAAAAGTGTAGTTTAATGAGCACAGAGAGCAGGAGAGAAGCTAACGGATGCTAACATGATAACACAGTAACCCGCCCAGTCCTGGTTTAAATTAAAATTTAACATCTCTGAATGTCCCTCAGTGGTAGGGTTTACACAGACATCTGACCATCAAAGCTAACGTTAGCCACATTAGCTGTACAGTGCACTAACATTAAGGATTCTTTGTTTGTTGTGGCTAATGCTAATGTTAGCTACATTAGTCACACGATGCTCTAACTCCAGGGATCCTCCTATAGTTGCAGCGAATGCTAACTTTAGCCAAATTAGTGTGCAGCACGCTAACTGTCAGGATCCTCCTATAGTTGTAGTTAAAGCAATCATTAGCCACATAAGCCTACAGCATGCTAACTCTAATATCCTAAAATAGCTGTAGCTAATGCAAGCATTAGCCACATTAAGCTACAGCATGCTAACTCTCTTTCTATAGTTGTAGCCAATGCTAAAATTAGCCACATTAGCCTACAGCATGCTAACTCTAAGGATCCTCCTATCGTTGTAGCTAATGCTATCATTAGCCACATTAGCCTACAGCATGCTAACGCTAACCATCAGTAATCTGAGTGTTCTCAGTGCATGAAGACTGTTGTGCTCACTCTAACAGCAGAACATCTGGTGAGTTTTAGATGTTTTAGAGTTTAGCAGAAGCAGGAAGTAAATAAACCTGGTGGGCTTATTCTGATTGGTTCACCTGGAAGCAGGGGGCAGGGTACACAGAGCTGGACCGCTATTGGGTCCAGCTCTGTGTAACCAGTAACAATCTGGTCAGATTGTTACTGGTTAGTTAGCTGTGAGGCTAACTAGATGGTCAGATTGTCACTGGTTAGTCAGCTGTGAGGCTAACGAGCTGTGAGGCTAACGAGCTGGTCAGATTGTTATTGGTTAGTCAGCTGTGGGGCTATCTAGCTGTGGGGCTAACTAGCTGTGGTCCGAACTAGCTGTGAGAACAGAACAGAACAGCCACTAACTAAAATACTTTCACTGAGTTTGAATCTTTTCGGCCTTTAACTTGTTACCCAGGACCGTTTGAACTTCCGGTCTGACGGGAACCAACCGGAAACACTGATTTGACCTCCTGAACATTTATGATCGTTTCAGATCTCATCGTTTAATCGATTAACCGGGTGACGGTTCAGCAGATCACAGGTCAGTCCCGGGTTTCCGACCTCTAGTCCCGCCCTGCTGCGGGCTGAACCAGGTGAGCTAACGGCTAAAAACATTAGCACCAAGCTAACGCGTCCGCAGCGACGACAGACAGTCAGAGCGCGAGACAGACGGACAGGTGAGCGGCAGACGGACTCACCTGCAGGTCACCTGTTTGGTGCTCATCTCCAGAGCTTCAGCTTCAACGGCTGCTTCCAAGTTGTCCTCCGGTGTCTCGGTGAAAGCGCTCCGACGGGGAGCAGCAGATACAGCAGGAACTTTCCACAGGGCTCTTCTTCTCCTGCTGCTGTTCTGAGCGGACAAGACAGGAGCTGCTGCCCCCACAGGTCACCTCAAGAACTGCACTAACTCAGTTTGTTCCTGCTGCAGCTTTTCATCGCGTTACAGCCTGATGTGTCGGATTTACGTCCTCAGAAGCACCTGGTACACACCTGGATAAAAAAAAATAAAATAAAATAAAAAAAACATTTTTATTCATTCATCAGAATTCAGAGCAGTTTTTTTCTCCTCATTTGTCTTCATGTTCAAAGTTCTGGTTCTCTGTGGAACCAGAACATCATAAAGAAGGAGACAACGACACGAGATGTTTGTCTTCAGGTGAGGATTCTGTTCCCGGAAGCAGACACACCTGAGCTGACAGATCAGATCACTCCGACAGGTGAGATGGAAACACTGCTGACTTACATTCTGTCTACCTGTCTGTCTGTCAGACAGACAGACAGGTAGAGGGTTAGGGTTGGGGGGGGTCTACCTGTCTGTCTACCTGTCTGTCTGTCTGTCTGACAGACAGACCTGGTAGACAGACAGGTAGACAGACAGACAGACAGACAGACAGGTGTTTGGAGAAACTATAGCGTACTGACAAAGTGGGCTCTTGGGCTTTATCATTACAATTATGTGTTTTTTTTCCGCAAATTTGCTGTAAAACACCACATATGACATATTGGTGTGAATGTTTAAAAATTTCCCTGTCTGTCTGTCTGTGACTAAAGTCTCAGTAAAGTTCCAGAATGCACTGCAGCATTGAAGCGGCGCCGACATTTCTATGCAGGTTGGTTTCTAAGACGACAACGCCCACACAGTCCGAAGGTCACCCGTTCAGACCAGAGCAGCAACAGCTGAGCCAGGTCACATGACAGTCTGTCTGACAGCACCTGAAACCTGATAGGCCGTTACTAGGCAACCAGGAGAGAAGGAGGAGGGGAGAAGAAACCACAAGTTAGAGAGGAGGAGAAGGAGAAGACACGAGAGGAAGAGCAGAGCACTGGGAGGACTGAGAGGACTGGGAGAAGAATTAGGAGGACTGGGAGGACTGGGACTGGGACTGGGACTGGGTGATGGAGCGCAGCGTCATCCGGCTGAGTCACTGTCAGAAGGAGATCTTCTGCTTCTCGCTGCCAGATGAGTGTCCGAGCTGCGGGGAGGAGCTGAAGGGGATCCGCCTGCAGGAGGCGCCGGTCAGCCTGCCGTCCCCACTCACCGACGGACACAAGAGCTCCTGCTGTCTGCTGGTCGCGCCTGCACACGACAACCTGCACAGGTAAACACCTGCACAGGTAAACACCAGCACAGGTAAACACCTGCACAGGTAAACACCAGCACAGGTAAACACCTGCACAGGTAAACAACAGCACAGGTAAACACCTGCACAGGTAAACAACAAACCAGTCTGAACCAGGATCCAGTCTGTTTCTTGAACACTGACCCGCTGTACCAAGTATAACCAGTATAACCAGTCTGACCAGTATAACCAGTATGACCAGTATAACCAGTGCATCCTGCTGTTTGTTCCTCAGAGACTTTGACGGGACATCTGATCTGCACACTGGGATCTCCAACACCAAAGGTAGGACTCAACTGGACACTTGTGCTGAAGAGGACAGACAGGTAGAGACAGACAGGTACAGACAGGTAGACAGGTAGAGGGGGCAGGGCAGGTCTCAGGTGATCACCTGTGGGTTACCTGCGTGTGCAGGAGTCGTGTTTAACTACACTCGAGGAGGCATCCGTAGAGACCAGACCGGATGGGAGCGCTGCGTCAGCGTTCCTCTGGTCCGACCCGACATGTTCCACCTGCTGGCCCAGTGGGACCAGTACCTGGACCGCTTCTCTAACGGACCCATGTGGGACCCAGCCTGGCACAGGTAACTACCAGCTGACACACCTGAGACAGGTACAGTCTTAAAGTTTATATGCACAATAAGTCCATGTTTACCATCAGTCTGAGTCTCCAGTGACTCCTAGAACTCTGGATTTAAGATGGAACCATTGAAACATGAATCTTTGTCACAGAAAATCCTGTATTTTAGTTCTTTTAGATTCATTAAAGGTCTTCTGGAAATATGACTAAACCTGCTGGATCATAAATATACAAACATTAACTTAAATTAGCAGTTTTGGTGATGTAGAAAGTTGTGTTTATCATATTTCCTTAGTTCCATGGCCTCTTAACTTCTCCTGAGTGATTCCAGTCGACTACAGCTCTCTACTATGTCTACTCTCTACTCCTCTGACCCAGTTTAAATAGAACCATTAGATCCACTCATCAGATTCAAACACTACAGGGAGAAAGTCTGAGGAGCTCAGCAAAGATCCGAAGAAGAAAATCATTGTCAAGAACCAGTCAGAAAGTCAGTTGGAGCGATTTGAAAGCAGCTTCAGATCCAGAATAATCTTTTTTTTTTTTTTTTTTTTTTTTTTAGCCTTTATTTATAAGGTAGTCTCATTGAGACACTGAGTCTCATTCTCAAGAGAGACCCGTCCTTAAATAACATAACAAGGCAACATTGAGTCACTGACAATCAACACTAAGGGACCTGTACTAGACAATATAACAATACAAATACATCTTCATGGTCCAGGTGTGTTACTGCCACCATCAGGGAGAAAACACAAACTACCACCTGCTGCTGAGAGACCACTGAGAGACACCAAACCTACCATCAAGCATGGAGGTGGCAGTATCATAATCTAGGGCTTTGTAGAAGGGCTTCTGGACTGGTTTCAGACTGGATGTTGGACTGGTTCTGGACTTTCTTGAGACTAGTTTATGTTTGGTTCCAGTTGTGGTTCTCCTGGTTTAAAGTTGGTTTAGGATTTATTTTACTCTGGATCTGGTCCTGGATGAGGACTGGTTTCAGACGGTCTTGGGCTTTTTTTTTAGGAGTAGTTTAGGTTTGGTTTTAGTCGTGATTCTTTTAGGACTGGTTTCTGACTGTATTCTGCCTGGTTCTGAACATTTTTTTGGTTTAGGCTTGATTGTGGTCCTGGTTTTAGATCTTTTTAGGACTGTTTTGGGACTGTCTTGGGCGGGTCTTTTTTTAACCCCAAGAACACTAAACCTACCACCAAGCATGGTGGTGGCAGTATTATGCTCTGTGGAACTGGAGCTTTCCACAAAGTAAATGGAATAATGAAGAAGGAGGATCACCTCCACGTTCTTCAGGAGAACCTAAAACCATCAGCAGAAGGTTGATGTTGGACACAGTTGGATGTTTCAACCAGACAATGAGTCCAAACACACATCAGACATGGTGAAGAAATGGTTCCATCAGGCTGGAATGAAGGTTCTAGACTGGTCTCCCCAAAGTCCTGACTTAAACCCATCAAGAACCTAAATAACCAAGTCAGAAAGACAACAAATTCAGAGTTCTAGGAGTCTCTGGAAACTCAAGACTGACCTGATCAACATGATCTTCACAGTGAATGGAAACTTTAGTTTATGACTGTAACACACACCTGACACCATTTACCTGTGTCTGTCTGTCTGTCCGTCTGTCTGTCTGTCTGTCTGACTGCCTGTCTGTCTGTCTAACTGTCTGACTGACTGACTGACTGACTGACTGACTGACTGCCTGTCTGTCTGTCTGTCTGTCTGTCTGTCTGTCTGTCTGTCTGTCTGTCTGTCTGACTGACTGTCTATCTGTCTGTCTGTCTGTCTGACTGCCTGTCTGACTGACTGTCTGTCTGTCTGCCTGCCTGTCTCAGGTTCGATGAGGATGACCATAACTGCTTCAGCTTCTGTCTCCAGTTTGTGAACAGCGTCCTGACAGCCGAGGGTCGCAGCTCTCTGAGCAGAGACGACTTCACTAACAGCTTTATCCTGCCGAGGATGAGGAGGGTGTCCAAATACACCACGCTGTACCAGCACCTCCAGAGACACCAGTACTACCTGGTGGACAGACAGGAGGACAGACAGGAGGACGCAGGAGTCAGCAGTTAAACCAGACTCAACACCACTGGAAGGAGTTTCAACCAAACTCAGCTCTGTTACCACGGAAACGGAACCCTGTCTCCATGGTAACACTGATCCTGTCCGACTATAGTCTTCATGGTAACAGCAACCCTGTCCAACCGTCGTCTCCATGGTAACGCTGACCCTGTCCGACCGTCGTCTCGATGGTAACGCTGACCCTGTCCGACCGTCGTCTCCATGGTAACGCTGACCCTGTCCGACCGTCGTCTCGATGGTAACGCTGACCCTGTCCGACCGTCTCCATGGTAACGCAGACCCTGTCTGACCGTCGTCTCCATGGTAACGCTGACCCTGTCTGACCATCGTCTCCATGGTAATGGTCTCTGAGGAGTCTGAACCCCCCCCTGCTGGTCTGGTGGGTCTCAGGGACTGGGTGCTGATTCTGGTCCTGGTCCAACACAGATGAAGTCTGTTTCTCAGTGTGTCTGAACGTCTGCACTAACACGCGTTTTAGCATGTTTCTCTCATGTTCATATGAACATGTTCAGATTTTCTCTTCAGCAGGTGGAATAAAAGTTGAACTATGAAGATAAAAACTGTTTTCTGACAGAACAGCTGAACTTCTAGATATTCCATACGCATGAAAACATTTATTCAACATGTTTGTTGGTAAATCGTCTGCAATGAAACCAGTCAAATAAATCTGATCATTTAACGAACACGCGTGTAAAATGACTGAGCCTCCTTCTGTTTCTGTTGTCTTTGATTTAAAGAACTTTAAAAATATACTGACAGCATTGAACTGGAATTTAACCCTTTATTTAAGAAAAATACATATCTGTAAAATTACAAAAAATCTATGAAAAAATACTTTTCTTCACAAAGTTTACTGGGGTGAAGCAAATCTTAGACAATAAATGAGTAAATTCATAATCATTTCATTCTCATTTCACACACATTCCGGGGCTTTCTTCTGGAAAGACTTTACGGCGCATGCTCACACAGGAGGAACTGCGATAGCAAGGCCGACAGTTCCAGCCGGACTCAGATTCTGTGACACCGCGGCGTCCACAGCAAAACAAACCGGCAGAAGCCAAGCAGCTAACAGTTAGCATCGTCTCACTAGAACTGGACCCGGCCTCTGCTGGTTCAACCCGGTCTCTACCGGTCCCGGCAGGATGCAGGCGGAGTTTCGGGCTCCCCGGCGACGGACCCGTGTTCAGGAGGAGTACGAGGCCCCGCTGCCAGTGAGCCTGAGACCGGAGGAGAGGAGCCTGTTCAGGGCAGAGCTCATCAACCAACACGTGCTGGTCCGGGAACCTGAGCAGATCCAGAAGATCCACAACCAGGTCTGAGTTAACCCACATCACATAAACCAGGTCTGAATTAAACCAGGTCTAAATTAAACCACATCAGATCAACCATGTCTGAGTTAAATCAGGTCTAAGTTAAACCACATCAGATAAACCAGGTCTAAGTTAACCCACATCACTTAAACCAGGACTCAGTTTAGGACTGGGCGATAAATCGATTTTATCGATTAATTCGAGTTTGTACTTAATGCCGATTTGTTTTTATGAAAATAGATTTTCTCATCAACATCCGCCACCAACACCTTCCTGCTGGGCTCCCGTAGTTCAGAGTGCGCGCCCCCCTCCCCCCCGCGCTTGATACACAAACAATATGGCGGCGAGCGGCGCAGATCTAAAGACGCGTGTCCACTAGATGCTATTTTCCCGCACGGCAACGCACCGCAGCTGAAAATCTCACAGCGGGTGGTCACTAGCGGACCACAACATGGTCACATGACAGCTCTGGACCAACAGCAGGCCGCTACGTGGTCACGTGACCGAGCTTTCAGCTGGACAGTCTTGCAGACAAGTCAGATAAACACAGCGGCTCGGCCGCAAACTTTCCCTTTTATTTTGAAAACACATCAGTGAAAAGTATTTCTGAAAGCATTTGAGGCGAGAAATAATCTGTGCAGCAGCTGAATCTGTCCTAGTTTTATGCCAACGACGCCTAGTTTAGAAGTTTGAGGACAGTTTCACGATGCGTGGAATCTCCGCACGCTGCATGCAATTTGCATAAAGTAGAAGTCAGTCTACTTTATGCAAATGAGCTGCAGCCCTCTCAGGGTAAACACACCGGATCACAGCTGGAAACGCACCGCAACCGGACCAGCATGCCACATGCCGCGCATTTCCAGCTGCGATCCGGTGTGTTTACCTGGAGAGGGCTGCAGCTCATTTGTGTGCTGAGATTAGGTAGGGGGTGAAAAAAAAAAATCAGATAAATCGTGAATCAGGATTTTTTGTGAAAAAAATCGTTGATTTTTTTTTTTAGGCCATATCGCTCAGCCCTAACTCAGTTAAACCACATCAGATAAACCAGGTCTAAGTACAACCAGGTCTAAGTTAAACCAGGTCTAAATTAACCCAGGTCTAGTGCTGGATGTTTTTCCCTGAGCTTCGTCTGTCAGGCTGAACCCTTGTTGCGCCTTCAGGGGTTTTTCGGGAAAGGCGTCTTGTCCAGAGCCCGGCCGGACCACAGCATCTCTGACCAATGGGAGGGTAAGTTTTAACCTGCACAGTGACATCACTGTCTGGTATCCAATCAGTGCTGCTCGCCGCAGTCAGCTGGTCTGTTTCTGTTCCAGAACACGAAGGTTTGTTTCTGCCGCTCGTGTCACAGGCCAGGTCAGTGACATCACACTCTTCTCACCTGATGAAGTCACTGTCTGCCCTCTTGATGATGTCACATCTCGCCCCTCCCCCTCTGTCGCAGGTATGAGGAGCTGCTCAGGTGGGCGGGGGCAACTCTCTCCGCTCAAGGGTTGGATGAGGAAGCTGTCAATCAGACTCTGCTCCAGCTGTCTCAGCCAATAGGGACTGAGGACCTGAGGGGGGAGGGGCAGATGATGAATGGGCAGGAAGGGGTGGGGCCAGAGGGCGGGGCCTCTCCATGCACAGAGAGGATGGGGCCAGAGGGCGGAGCCTCTCCGTGCACAGAGAGGGCTAACCCTAACCCGGACTCTGATTCGTTCTCTGACTCTGACTCTGAACCTGATCCAGGTCCAGGTTCTGGTTCTAGTTCTCTGGTTCCAGGTCCTGGTTTTGTCCTGGTGGTCTCTGACAGTGACGTGAGTCTCTACCTGACACCCTGTGTTATGTTTTTGGGTTTAGTTGTGTTGTTGAATTGTGTTGTTTAGTTGTATTGTTGAGTTGTGTTGTTGAGTTGTATTGTTCAGTTGTGTTCTTGTGTTGTTTAGTTGTGTTTTTGAGTTGTGTTGTTGTGTTGTTGAATTGTGTTATTGAGTTGTGTTTTTGGTGAGTTGATGTGTTGTTGTTGAGTTGTGTTTTTGGTGAGTTGATATGTTGTTGTTGAGTTGTGTTGTTGTGTGTCTGCAGGCTGCTGTGCAGATCAGGGAGGTCAGACGGACTCCGTTGTCGCTGTCAGAGTATCTGCAGCTCAGTCTGGAGGAGGTAACACACACACATCTCTAAATACTACAGTACCCATGATCCTCTAATGCTGTTGCCATGGAGATGAGTCAGGAAGTAAGCGTTTGATCTGGATTCTACCTGTTCACCTGTCTGTCTGTCTGTCTGTCTGTCTATCTATCTATCTGCTCGCACAGGCCTTCTTCCTAGTCTACGGTCTGGGCTGTCTGTCGGTCCACATGCACCAGGTACTTGTCTGTCTGTACGTGTCTGTCTGTCATTCTTCTTTTAGAACTGAAATTTGGTGTCAAGCCATGTGTCCACTAGATGTGATTTTCCCGCACGGCAATGCACCGCATCTGAAAATCGCACGGCCAGCGGGCGGTCACTAGCGGACCACAACATGGTCACATGAACAAGCTTTCAGCTTGACGGTCTGGCAGATGAGTTGGATAAACACAGTGGCTCGGTCGCAAACTTTCCTTTTTATTTCAAAAACACTAATGGTTATGATGCGTGTGCAGATCTAGCTGTTCTAAGCTTCTCCTCCATGGTGTTCAACACCTGCCGACCTTCTTTAAGCACCTTGCCTGCTCCTGATTGGACAAACACATCGACTCGGGGGCTGGTCTACTCCTAGATTTCAAGCTGGACCAACTTTGTGGCTCGGCCGCAAACTTTCCCTATTATTACAAAACCACTGCAGCGAAAACTATTTCTGAAAGCATTTGAGGTGAGGAATACTCTGTGCATCAGCTGAATCTGTCCTCGTTTTATTTCAAAATAGAATTGGATGCGGCGTGTGGAGATTCCACGCATCGTGAAACTGTCCTCAAACTTCTAAACTAGTCGTCGGTGACATAAAACCAGAACAGATTCAGCTGCTGCACAGATTATTTCTCGCCTCAAATGCTTTCAGAAAAACTTCTCGCTAAAGTGTTTTCAAAATAAAAGGGAAAGTTTGCGGCCGAGCCACTGTGTTTATCCGACTCATCTGCAGGACTGTCCAGGTGAAAGCGCTGTCACGTGACCATGGTGTGGTCCGCTAGTGACCACCCGCCGGCCGTGCAATTTTCAGATGCGGTGCGTTGCCGTGCGGGAAAATCACATCTGGTGGACACACGGCTTTAGTCTGTGACCTCATTCCTGTCCTGTCCTGTGATTGGTCAGGAGCCCCTGTCAATCGTCCAGCTGTGGAGGAAGTTCCGGTCGCTGCATCCCGACTTTGTCAGCTCGTACGCAGTCTATCATCACTTCCGCAGCAGGGGGTGGGTCCCTAAGGAAGGGGGCGGAGCCAAGTACGGCGTCAACCTCAGTAAGGCACACACCTGAAGTTACAGCAGATGGAGTCTAATGTAGACACAGGTGTGGTCTGGAGTAATGGGAGGTGGGGTCTAGAGATACTGGAGGTGGAGTCTAATGCTAGAGGAGGAGGAGTCTAATGTCAGTGTTTTAGTTCTCATACTTTTCTTCTTTGTGTTTTTCAGTGTTGTACAGGAAAGGGCCCCCGTTCTACCATGCCAGGTAACACACACACACACACACACACACACACACACACACACACGCAGCTCTAACAGCAACGTCCCGACGTCGTCCTCCTCCTGTAGCTACTCCGTGGTCATTGAGCGGGCTGACGATGCATTCGAGGGTTCTACGTTGCGTCCGTTTTCCTGGCGCTCTCTGGCAGCTCTCAGCAGGATCACCGCCAATGTCTCCAAGGTAACAACCTATCAGGTGTCTTTACTCTGCTGCCGGTGTTCCTCTGGAGACGAACTGTGCTGGTTTCACAGGAGCTGATGTTGTGTTACGTTGTCTATCCGACCGACCAATCAGAGGCGGAGCTTGACTCACCTGAGTGCCTGAGCAGACTGAAGGTTCAGGTAATGTCAGTCTGTGACTTCAGTCTTCTGTCTCTGTGGAAAATAAAAGATAAATGTTGTCTCTCTGTGATGGTAGGAGCTTCAGGAGAAACCAGCTGGCGGTTCTGGAAGACATCTCTAGAAACATCTTCCAGAACCTCCAGCTGGTTCCTCCTGAAGCTCCCCCCATCTCCTTATCCTGTAGATGATTTGGTTTTGATGAGTTGGTCAAAATGAGTTATAATCTGTCTGATATGAGCTAAAAGTTGCTCAAAATTTGTCTTATATGAGCAAAAAATGTCCAAAATTAGTTAAAAATTTCCCTGATATGAGCTACAAATTGCTCAAAATGAGTTAAGAATGATCTTATATGAGCTAAAAAAAACATTTAATGAAATATCAGGATTCTTATTTCAGATTTGTTTTATTTTTCCTGAAGGAAACTCGTTCACAGGTTGCAATAAAACTAAAGTTTGCTCATAAAGTTTTGTGTCTTAACAGGAAGTGATCGTCAGCAGGTGGGTTTCCTCCAGAGAACGAGCGGAGCAGGACGACATCTGATTGACTGACAGGAGAAACTCACGAGGCCCTGAAGTAGTGATGTCACTAGGAGACTGGTGATGTCAGTGTCAAGTGAGAGCAGAAGACAAACATGGACGCTGTCGTAGAGGAGCTGATGGAGGACGTGATCACCTGTGATCTTTGGAGTTGGACTGCAGGTTCAGGTTTGATGTTTGTGTTCAGTCAGCTGACCGTCCAGGTAACCATGGAAACAGCTGGACCACCCTGGCATGTCAGTAGTCTGTAGGACGTATCTTCTGGGAACCATGAGTCAAACCCTCACTGAGATGTTTAAGATGATCATCAGCTGTAGTTAAACCATCAGGGAGATGTTTAAGATGATCATCAGCTGTAGTTAAACCATCAGGGAGATGTTTATGATCATCAGTTGTAGTCAAACCAAGACTGATGTTTAAGATCATCAGCTGTAGTCAAACTATCAGTGAGATGTTTAAGATGACATCAGCTGTAATGAAACCATCACAGTCAGCAGGTTTGAACTGTCTGACCCCAGAAAGGTTTCAGTCTTTGAAGAATCACCAGTAATGGCAGAATTTATCAGACAGAAACTAACGACAATCTCCAGCTGAAGAACTCTGACCGCCTCAATTCTCTGTGAAGGAAAATGACGTGAAGCTGGACAGACGAAGCGTCATAGTGAAGCTGGAAATGTACAAAACGGCTCCAGTAAAATGGACTTCATGGTGCTTTAGGTTCACTGGTCTGATTTGAAGGTGAGACTTTTAAAAACTCGACCAGAAACACATTAAAGCAAGTTCTTCTGAGACCATCAGCATGTGTGACTGATATTTACTAATGAAACAACCGAATAGTCCAACAGTATTCTGTATACCACCACTACTAATGAGAGCTGTTAGAAAAATACTGTCACTAATAAGAAGAATACTACACAAATATTACTACTACAATAAAAATACTGTCACTACTATTAAGAATACTACACAAATATTGACTACTACAATAAAACATACTGCTACTAATGATAACACTACACAAATATTACCATGACACTAAACACACTGCTACTAATAACAGTGATAACTGTACCATTAATGATAGCAGTAATAACAATGCAAATACAAATAAAAATATTACAACCATTAATTTTAATGATGATATAACTAATAATGGTAAAACGCCACTAAAAACAATTATTTTAATCTTAATAATAAAAATACAAAACTAACAATAATAGTTTTATTGATAATTATAAATCCTACAAAGTGTTTCACAGGATAAATACTAGAAAATGTCTGTGTCTAGAAACTAACAAAATTAAAGAAAAATAAAAGACAGGTCAAAGGAAATTAAAAGTCAGGAAACGTTTCGATAAAAATGTGTAAGACGTAATTTTGTTTTACGGTCTGTGGGATCAACAGCTGCTGTGTTTTGATCTCGCGGTAGCAAGTTATCGCGATAAGACGCGAGCTTCCAGTTTCGCCATTTACAGCACTGTCGCGCAGGCGAGAAGTGAGGATCCGCCGTTAACTGGACTGAGCGACCGTCTGCTGGTTCAGATCTACCGAGCAGCTGTGTACCGAGGTAAGCTCCGCTCAGCTGCCGTTAGGAGCCTCTCTGGTGGCGTCCAGCCAGAGAAAGAGCCGCTAGAAGCCGGAGAAACACCGGGAGAGGCCTGGCTAGCTGTTAGCCGGTAGATGCATAGTCCGGGCTAACGGCTAATGTAGCACCGAGCTGAGAATTCCTCAAAATATCCTAAAATTTGCCTGATATGAGCTAAGAACTGGCCAGAATATCTCAAAATTTACCTGATATGAGCTAAAAATTGTCCAAAATTAAAGTTTTCCTGACGTGAGCTAGAAATTGCTCAAAATAACACAAGATTTGTCTTATATGAGCTACAAAAATGTCCAGAATAACCCATAATTTGCCTGACATGCGCTAGTTTGGTCAAAATGAATTCAAATTTGTCTGACGAGCTAAAAATTGGTCAAAATGACCTAAAATTTGCCTGATACGAGCTAAAAATTGGTCAAAATGAATTAAAATTGGGCTGACGAGTTAAAAATTGATCAAAATAAGTTAAAACTTGCCCAATATGAGCTAAAAAATTGCTCAAAATCCATTAAAATTTGCCTGATATGAGCTAAAGATTGGTCAAAATTAGTTAAAATTTGTCTGACGAGTTAAAAATTGGTGAAAATGAGTTAAAATCTGCAGACGATCCACTGTCTGTTCACCTGTCAGGACGGCACACCTGACAGGTGACTGTAGACCGGCTGATGTAGTATGGGAGCTAACAGGTGAGTGTTCACCTGTGCTGACACTGTTGTGGTGTCTGTGTGCAGAGCAGCAGGATGGCTGACGACCTGGACATCGAGGCGATGCTGGAGGCTCCCTACAGGAAGGTGAGAGCCTCGGAGTCCTCGCTGGTTCTGGAGCTCTCAGCGGGACTCTACTGCTCCTCATCCAACTGCAGAACCTGTTGGGTTCAGGGTGAAAGATGTGGATCAGGGTTTCCTCCAATGTCTTGTTTGGTTCAAAGAGGAAAGAAACCAGAAAATATTCCCACCAAAGAAGCTAAACTCAGAGAAGTTAGACTGATTTTCTTAAATACTGACTCAAACTGATGGATTAATGAAATAGTTTGAGATTAATTTAATGGCTGAGACATAAGAACGGCTCCTTTCAGCTGTTTTTATCTGTTGTTATATTGACTTCTTTACAAAATCATCCCAGTTATTCCAGAATAAGATGTTTTTGGGATGAAAATCTCTGTTTAGCATAAAAACATACTAAATGTCCCATTGTCAGTTCTCCTTGATGTTTTAGTCAGCAGTGGTTTTATTTGTTAGTTTATGTCATTTTTTTATGCAAAAAGAAAAACCCAAATGTTTTGCAGATTCACCGTCTCAGATAGAAAGACCTAAAAATTGCTCAAAATAATTCAAAATATGTCTGATATGAGCTAAAAAATGTCCAGCATGAGCTAAAAATTGTTCAAAATGACTTAAAGTTTGCCAGACATGAGTTAAAAAAAATGCTCAAAATAACTCAAAATTAATCTGGTATGAGCTAGAAATTGTTCAAAAAAATCAGAAATTGTCTGATATGAACTAAAAGTTGTCCAAAATAATTAAAAATATGTTTTATAAGAGCTAAGATCATTCAAAATGAGCTAAAATTTGCTCAAATTGACTCAGAATTAGATTGACATGAGCTAAAATGATTTGCTGCTTTCTGTCATTTTCATTGTAAACTAAATATTTGTGATTTTTTTTTTGTTTTTGGAACAGAGCTAGGTTTTACCATTCAGAACTTTCTAGCATTTTATGCACCAAACAGTTAATCAGATATTTGACTTTAAAAATGACCATTTTTAACTCCTTATTGGTCCATATAGGATGAAGTCTGGTCCAGTTGGTGACCTGGACTCTAGGATGGATTAAACCGAGAGTTTTAGTAATCAGATTACTGGAATAACTGGAGTAATAATTTCAGAACCAAACACACCTGATGTTTAGTTTTTATTGATCAGTTCCAGTCAGGTCACTATAATAATAATAATAATTATTATCTGATTATTGATTCACTGGTTCAGATGCAGCATCGAACTCTAAATGATTGATTATCAGAAAATTGGCAGATGATTGATCAGTAATCAGCTGCAGATTGTTCAGTTTGTCAGACTGATGGTGGAGCAGTAGAGTCTGGCTGATGATGATGATGATGATGATGATGATGATGATGATGATGATGAAGGCGTCCTCAGACTGTCATGAATAAATGCCCATCTATCTCTCTTTGTAGACTTGCCTAACGATTTCTCACCTCTACTCCCCTGAATGCCAGTGTGATCTGTCACAGACTTGAAGGTAGTAAACAGCCCCCATCATGCATTGCTTTACTGTGGTCCCCATGGTAACATGACTGTGGTTCCCCCGGTAACTGGAAACTGTCCCCCCGGCGAGGAACATTTAGCCATTAGCTTAGTATAAGCAGCATTCTGCATCCTGACTGAGTTGTACCTGGACTCCGACTGGTGCTGCATGGAGACTCACCGGGTCAGATCTGACACTGAGCTCAGGACAGAGCAGGTGGGGTGGGCGGGGCTTACCTTTCAGTGAGCTGCAGGTGGGGTAGATGGGGCTTACCTGTTAAAGCAGAGCTATTTGAGGACAGGTGTCATGTCTTACTGTGGCAGCTCTGCAGGAAGCTTCAAGATGTGATGTCACAGGCATGGTCACATGTTCCAGCCCGTCCAATCAGACAGCAGTTTGTTTCCTCCAATCACCCCACAGGTTGAGAAGCAGCCAGACACGTTACCTGTCCACCCTGTTTAGAATGATGCCTACATTACCCACGATGCACTGGGCCTCCTAGAGCTGGCTGCTACATATATGTCATGTAAGATGCTTTAACACCTGGACCATCTGTACTGTCTGTAGAAACATGTAGAGAAACCCTCCAGCATCTGGAAAACATCTGGAAAAACTAGTTTGATCCAGTCAGCTGGGAGGAGGGAGGGCTGGAACAGGACAGATGTGCTGCCTGCTCAGGTGACAGTCTCAGGTGTATTGAGGAGGCGTGTACTCTGGTGTAGGCTGAGTGAGTGACTCCGCCTCCTGTCTGCTTCAGGACCCTTCAGAGGAGTCTCAGCACCACTCTGAAGACCAGCTGGACTGTGGAGGGTCTGTCTGCACCCAGAGAACCTCAGAACCCCCTCTGACCCCCACAGAACCGGGCTGCAGCCTCAGAACCCCTCAGAGAACCGGGCTGCAGGCTGGGACTGACTGACTTGGACTGACCCAGACCAATCCAGACTGACCAGACCCCCCACTCCACAGTCTGTTTGAATGACTCATTAAACTGTGTTTATATTCTCTCTACCCCTCCCTCCCTGCTTCCCGTCCTCACCTGAATGTTGCCTCCTCATGCTGTTCTCTGTCGACCTGCTTAGGAGGACACCAAGGCCTCCAACTCCAACGGACAGGAGGACCGCAACAAGAGGTAAGCCGTTCCACCTGTCTGTCCATGTGTCTGCTGTCTAACCTTCTGAACTCAGTTTCTGAGAGCCCGATGCCCCCTTCTGGAGATAGGTCCACAAGAGGGACTCGAGCAGGTCCAGGACTTTCCACCTAGGTGCTGGACAGGTGACTCTGAATGTTCATGGACCAAACAGCAGCTCCAGCTCCTTGGCCTTCTTGGAAGTCTCTGGGTGGTTCCTGGGAGGAGTTCTGCCCAGGACTCCATAATTATCCAGGGGGAATTCAACCCTGACTTGGTACCAGAGCACCGTAAGCCAAAGGTCAGTGATGGACTTGTAGTCGTATCTTCAGACCTGCGGCTGAATGTCTGAAAGCAGAGGAGCAGAACTGTGACCTGATGGAAGGCTCCCGGACAGACCTGGTAAACCCAAACATGTAGTGAGCCTGAACTGGGAACGTCTGATGGAGGCCCCTGTCCGCGGGGTCTTCAACGCCTACCTCTGGAAGGATTTCTCATTCACCCCGGAGGAGGTTGGGACTTGGAATCTGAGGGCGCCATGTTCAAAGCCTCTATGGTGGTGGTGTGAGGAACTGTGGCCTGAAGGTAGCTGGTGTCTGTTGTGACTGCAGACTAAGGTCACGTTGGTGGACACTAGTGGTAAAGGAACCCATTGGGCTGAAGAAGGAGGCCTCCTGGCCGTGGACCAGCTTCTTATATGCAGAGCTGCTGAGGGGTCATGAGCTTTTGACCAGCCAGTCCACATGTATTTTGTGGATTTGAGGAAGGCCGTGTCCCCTGAGGGCCCCTGTGGCGGGTACTGCACGAGTATGGGGGTACTGGAGCTGCTGCTGGGAACCATCCGGTCCTTGTACAGCTCCACATGTCCAGCGAGTGTTGGACTCTGTCAGGGCTGGTTCTCCCAGTGGTTCTTATTAAGAGACTAGTAGTTGCTCTGAGCTGCTGCAGCGTCTGCAGTGATTCAGGTAAAACCCCCACAATGCTCTCTGGTGGCCTAAATGAACTGCCGTTAGCCAGAGTTAGCGCCTCCTCTGGTCACTGTAATAATTAACAGTATGATGTGTAACCTTACCTGCATGTCCCTGGCCTTCTCCGTCTTCATGTATTTTGAATCAGTTAAGTTCCTACCAGCGACTGATCAACAAATATTTATGAACATTTCTACCCAGAGAAACGCTACAGTGTCTCAGATCAAGACGTTGATGAAGAACTTCATGGTTGCTGCAGCCTTCAGAACATTTCTCCAGTTCTAGGCATCTGTCATGCTGCGCTCTGATTAGCTGCTGTGTGTCCAATAGGAAGAAGCACACCTGCTCTCACAGCCGTGACAGGAAGCGCAGTCGGAGTCGAGACAAGAAGAGGAGTCGCAGCCGCAAACGCAGCCGCAGCCGAGAACGACGCAGGAGTCGCAGCCGCAGTCGAGAACACCGTCGCAGCCGAGGGCGAGGAGGACGTTACCGAGACCACCACAAGTCGTGAGTTACCATGGAGACGGAGCTACAGTCTGACTGTCTGGTCACCTATCTGTCTGTCTGTTCACCTGTCTTTCTGTGTTTCCAGCCGTCGGAGGTCAAAGAGTAAGAGTCCGTTCAGGAAGGAGAAGAGTCCAATCAGGTGAGTGTTGGACGGTTTGTGTTTGATGTTTTCACCTGGACTGTAAGATGCTCAGTCAAACTGTTGATGTCGTCATGGTAACAGGCAGCCCATAGACAACCTGACTCCAGAGGAACGAGACGCCCGGACCGTGTTCTGTATGCAGCTGGCAGCCCGGATACGGCCTCGAGACCTGGAGGAGTTCTTCTCAGCTGTTGGAAAGGTGTAGTGTGTATTATGGGATGTATCCTAGTGTCTATAACCTGCTGTGATCATCAGTGTTATGGGATGTATCCCAGTGTAGAAACAATCATTGGCTCCTGGAGGTGTTTGTGGTTTCTAGAACTGTAAAAGGTGATTCTGGGTGAACTTTAGTGTTGGTCGGCCGTTGGTCAGGACTATAAGAGACGATGACGTCGTTGGTTGGTTGCCGTAGTAACCGTTGCTATGGTGCCTCCTCAGGTTCGGGATGTGAGAATGATCTCAGACAGAAACTCTCGCAGGTCGAAGGGCATCGCCTACATTGAGTTTGTGGAGGCCAGCTCAGTTCCTCTGGCCATTGGACTAACGGGGCAAAGACTGCTGGGAGTTCCCATCATTGTACAGGCATCACAGGTACACACACACATCTTCAGATTTTCTCACTTTGATGGTTTCAACACACAGAAGTAGTTTAATACTGATGAATAGGAATAGACTGTTACCGTACTACACCTGTACTCCACCTGTACTATACATGAACTACACCTGTACTACACCTGTGGTACACCTGTATTACACCTGTCTTATACCTGTACTCCACCTGAACTATACCTGTACTCCACTTGTACTACACCTGTGTCCAGGCTGAGAAGAACCGAGCAGCAGCAGCAGCAGCAGCAGCTAACAACCTTCAGAAGGGAACATCTGGACCGATGAGGCTCTATGTCGGCTCGCTGCACTTCAACATCACAGAGGAGATGCTAAGAGGAATCTTTGAGCCGTTTGGACGGGTAGCACACGCACGCACGCACGCACGCACGCACGCACACACACACACACACACACAGTGTCTGACCGCTGCTCTGTGTTTCAGATTGAGAGCATCCAGCTGATGATGGACAGTGAGACGGGGCGCTCTAAAGGCTACGGCTTCATCATGGTGAGTTCTTCATCCTCATCTTCCTCCAGGTTCTGGTCACGTGACAGGAAGCTGAACAACAGCTGGATGTGGGCTGCAGGTGTAGACCTGCCGCTGGTCCATCATCTCCAGCTTCTATGATCTGTTTTAATCGGTGCTGGTCCTCCTGCTGCTGATGATGTTCAGCATCAGCTGTACCTGCCTGTGAGACAGCACACCTGTGTAATGTCAGTTTGCAGATGCAGAATGCGCTAAGAAAGCTCTGGAGCAGCTGAACGGCTTCGAGCTGGCGGGTCGCCCCATGAAGGTGGGCCACGTGACGGAGCGGACCGACGCCTCCACAGCATCATCTTTCCTCGACAACGACGAGCTGGAACGCACCGGCATCGACCTGGGAACCACCGGGAGGCTGCAGCTGATGGCCCGGCTGGCTGAAGGTAGACCACCTGAGACCACCTGGTGACCAACAGGTCCAGTAGACCCAGAACCAGAGTCAGTGAGGTTCTAACCTGCAGTCTGTTGCAGGAACCGGACTTCAGATTCCTCCTGCTGCTCAGCAGGCTCTGCAGATGAGTGGAGCTATCGCTATAGGAGCCATGGCTGCTGTGTCAGGTACACACAATACACACACAACTACACACACAATATACACAATACACGCACAACTACACACACAATATACACAATACACGCACAACTACACACACAACTATACACAATACACACACAACTACACACACACAATCCACACAATATTTTTTATTTATTTTTTTTCAAGATGGCGTCTTGAGAGCGGCAGCTAGTTGCAGCAGCTCCAGTTAACTTTAGGTCTGTTGAGTTATTTTTGTAGTTTTCTTCTCTTTTTTAAGTTTTTTTCATCAAGTAGGTGCGCCACATTTGTACGGGACAGACATGGACGTGCAAATGGCGTTTTCCCTACTTTGTTTACTACTGTTTTCCGAACTTTTTAAATCCGCATCTGGTGAACCGTTCAGCCGCGGCATTGTTTACAGTCGGGAACAGCTGTTGGCGCTGAGCCAGGCCAGGCCGCCGTCATGGGAGAGACCGGACATCCCACCTGAGCTCCACAGAAGGAGGAGAGGATGCCGGGCAGGACTGAAGCGTCGGGAGAAGAGGAGACGCTACAAGCCGTCCGTTCCATCCATAATAATGGGGAATGTGAGGTCTCTCCCGAATAAGATGGAAGAACTGACGGCGCTGACCAGGCTGCAGTGGGAGTATAGGGAGAGCAGCCTCATGATGTTCACGGAGTCGTGGCTGAACGAACTCACTCCGGACTCACTTTTAACTCTGGATGGATTCCATCTGGTCAGAGCGGACCGGAACGCGAGGGAGAGTGGTAAGAGAAAGGGAGGAGGCCTCGCGATGTATGTGAATGAGAGATGGTGTAATGCTGGACACATTAGCGTTAAAGAGCAGCTCTGCACTAAGGATGTAGAATTACTGGCGGTCAGTCTGCGTCCGTTCTATCTGCCCCGGGAGTATTCACATGTAATAGCTACTGTGTACATCCCTCCCTCGGCTGATGCGGCTGCAGCCTGTGAACTCATCCACAGTGTAGTGTCCCAGCTGCAAACATCTCACCCTCAGTCTCTTATCATCATCTCAGGAGACTTTAATCATGCATCGCTCTCTGCCACTCTCCCCACGTTCTCCCAGTACGTGACCTGCCATACCAGAGACAATAAAACCCTGGACCTGCTGTATGCAAACATCAAGGATGCATACAGCTCCTCCCCCCTCCCCCCGCTGGGCCACTCAGATCACAACCTGGTGAGACTGCAGCCCATTTACATACCTATGGTGAAGAAACAACCCCCCACCACCAGGTATGTGAAGAAGTGGTCTGACGAGGCCACTGAGGTGCTGCAGGACTGCTTTGAGACCACAGACTGGGATGTGCTGTGTGGTCCACACGGGGAGGACATTGATGCACTGACGGAAACTATCACGGACTACATTAATTTCTGTTCAGAGAACATCGTACCGACCAGGAAAGTACGGTGTTTCTCTAACAGCAAACCCTGGGTGTCCCTGGAACTGAAGGCCCTGCTGAAGGAGAAGAGGAGGGTTTTTGGATCTGGGGACAAAGAGGAGCTGAGGAGGGTGCAGAAGGAGATAAAGAAGAAGATCAAGGAGGACAAGGCCAGCTACAGGACCAAGATGGAATCTCACCTGCAGGACAATAACACAAGGGAGGTCTGGAGAGACCTGAGATCCATCTCTGGTTCCAGCAGAGGCCATGAGAGGGGAGCTGCAGCAGGAGGCCAGGAGTGGACCAATGAGCTGAATCTGTTCTTTAACAGATCTGACTCTGCTCCCACTTCTCCCCCCTCTCATCATCAAAGCACCGACCAGCCAGCTCCTTCTTCACACCTCAGCTCTCTACCACCAACACCACCAACAGCACCCCTCCTCCGATCCCCGTCTTCTACCACCTCCGGACTCCACATACAGCCCCATCACCCCTCCTCGTCTCACCCCCCACCACCATCATCACCCCTCCCCCTGACACCCTCCCCCTGACACCCTCCCCCTGCCTCTCCATAACAGCTGATCAGGTGAGAAGTGAACTTAAAAAGATCAAAACCAGGAAAGCTGCAGGTCCTGATGGAATCAGCTCCAGACTCCATATAGGGGCTTTCGACCAAAGAGCACCAGGTGCTAGGTTGGTTCAAAGTTGAGAGCCAGTGCTTTTTTGGTTCAAATCTCGTGCCGCCCCAGAACCGGTTTGCGTTTCCATTCGGAAGGAGCAAAGTTGGAGCTGCGTCATGGCGCCACCACAAAACGTGTGTAGTCACTGCGTACGTAGCTGTTCAACAGCGTTCGTGCCGTACGGAAACCCTCACAACAACAATGGAGGACTTCATTGGAGTGGTGTTCATGGCTTTGCTAGTGTACCGTGCCATCGCTGAACAGCAAAACCTTCTGTTAGGGGTTACCCATCGGCATCGCCGTTCCAATGCCCGCCGATCACATTTGAGAAGAAAGGTAATTATCAAAGACGTTTGGATACTTAACAGTAAACATGTTAGCGTTAGCTTAGCTACTTAGCTTTGACTACGCTTGCATTGATTACTTAGCGGTTAAACATGCACAATAAGTTGATGATCATATCTATGTTTATCTTTTTAGATGTTTTTAGATGTCACCCCGCCCCCTGCTGTCACATGCTCGGCTCTCAACTCTGGCCAACTCTGGCCCATCAACGAGTTGGTGCCCGAAACAGCCCCAGTTTTTGGAGCCCGGAGTCGCAGCTCCGGTGGTGGAAAGACAAAAAACCGGCGCCAAGTCGGGCACCGGCTCCGACTCCGAACGGGCTCCACCCCGGTCGAAAGCCCCTATTAGAGACTGTGCAGACCAGCTCTGTCAGGTGCTGCTGCACATCTTTAACCTGAGCCTGAGTCTGGAGAGGGTTCCTCTGTTGTGGAAGACTTCCTGCCTGGTTCCTGTCTCTAAGACCAGGAACCCCAGGGAGACTAACCACTTCAGACCTGTGACCCTCACTTCTCACCTGATGAAGACCATGGAGAGGATCATCCTCAAGAACCTCCGTCCCCAGGTGAGCCCACATCTGGATCCACTGCAGTTCGCCTACCAACCGAACATTGGAGTGGATGATGCAGTCGTCTACCTGCTGCACAGATCACTGACTCATCTGGAGAAACCCAACAGCACTGTGAGGGTCATGTTCTTTGACTTCTCCAGTGCTTTCAACACAATCCAGACTTCTATGCTCAGGGTGAAGCTTGAAGGAGCGGGAGTAGACTGTCACCTGGCTGCTTGGACCATCGACTACCTCACCAACAGACCACAGTACGTGAGGCTTCAGGACTGTGTGTCTGATGTGGTAGTCAGCAGCATGGAGGTCCACAGGGGACAGTGCTCTCCCCCTTTCTCTTCACCCTGTACACATCGGACTTCCACTACAACTCTGGGAGCTGTCACCTCCAGAAGTTCTCCGATGATACAGCCATTGTCGGGTATCTGAGGGGGACGAGAGAAAGTACAGAATGGTCATCTCTGACTTTGTTGACTGGTGTGAGCGAAACCATCTGCAGCTCAACGCCAGTAAGACGAAGGAGATGATCGTTGACTTCCGCAGGAGGAGGACACCCCAGACTGCACCGGTGAACATCCAGGGTTTGGACATTGACATGGTGGACACATACAAATACCTGGGTGTTCACCTCAACAATAAACTGGACTGGAGACAACACAGAGGTCCTGTACAAGAAGGGCCAAAGTGGTCTCCACCTGCTGAGGAGACTGAGGTCCTTTGGAGTGTGCAGGACTCTGCTCAGGACATTCTATGACTCTGTGGTAGCGTCTGCTATCTTCTATGCAGTGGTCTGCTGGGGAGCAGGGAGCACTGAAAGGGACAGAAAGAGACTAAACAGAAGGTCAGGAGGAGGTTCTGTCCTGGACTGTTCCCTGGACTCCATAGAGGAGGATGTTGGCAAAGCTCACATCCATCATGGACAATCCCTCTCACCCACTGCATGACACTGTGGGGTCTTTAAGCAGCTCCTTCAGCAGCAGACTGAGACATCCACCCTGCAAGAAGGAGCGCTATCGCAGGTCCTTCATTCCATCTGCTATAAGACTTTACAACATCAGCATCACTGGCTGATGTTAACATAAACTGGTCTATATCATTACCACCCCAAACCATAACATTTGCACAGACATTCTTGCACTGCACATCTTTGCACTTTTTAAACTTGTTTTTTTAAGCCACCTTATATTGCATTGTCTTACAGTGTGTCACTACTACACTATTTCATTCTCATTTCTCATCCCTGTACATGTTGTAAATATTATTACTACTGTTCCATTATTATTTTATTTCTATTACTACGTCTATTGCTACATAAGCTGCTGTAACAATGTGAGTTTCCCCTGGCGTGGGGAGAAATAAAGGACTATCTATCTTATCTTATATACACAATACACACACAACTGCACACAATGTACACACAATACATGCAATGTACACACGACACACAACTACACACACTGCTCCACAGTGTTATTGATCAGACTGTTTATTAGTGATCAGAGTGTTTGTTAGTTATCAGGGTGTTTATTAGTGATCAGAGTGTTTGTCTTTCAGCTGCCATGAATCCGTCCCTCAACATTAACATGAACTCTGCTGCTCTCAACCTGCCGGCTCAGCCTCTGGCCACTCACTGCTTCCAGCTGTCCAACATGTTCAACCCCCACAGGTGAGGACACATGTGTCTGCTGCACCTGTAGTGTTCATCATAGTAACATGTGAGATCAGCTGATCAGTGTTGATCCATCAGTCTGTCTGGACCGTCCAGGTCTTTGGTTCTTAATGCTCAGACAGGCCTGTTGTCACATACACACGTGGACAAAATTGTTGGTCTCCCTCGGTTAATGAAAGAAAAACCCACAATGGTCACAGAAATAATTTGAATCTGACAAAAGTAATAATAAATAAAAATTCTATGAAAATTAACCAATGAAAATCAGACATTGCTTTTGAACCGTGGTTTAACAGAATTATTTAAAAAAATAAACTCATAAAACAGGCCTGGACAAAAATGATGGGACCCCTAGAAAAGACAGAAAATAATGTGAGCATAGGGACATGTTCAATCAAGGTGTGTCCTCTAATTAGCATCACAGGTGTCTACAAACTTGTAATCAGTCAGTCGGCCTATTTATAGGGTTACAGTAGTCACTGTGCTGTTTGGTGACATGGTGTGTACCACACTAAACATGGACCAGAGGAAGCCAAGGAGAGAGTTGTCTCAGGAGATTAGAAAGAAAATTATAGACCAACATGTTAAAGGTAAAGGCTAGAAGACCATCTCCAAGCAGCTTGATGTTCCTGTGACTACAGTTGCACATATTATTCAGAAATGTAAGATCCATGGGACTGTAGCCAACCTCCCTGGATGTGGCCTCAGGAGGAAAACTGATGACAAATGGAAGAGACGGATAATAGGAATGGAAACAAAAGAGCCCAGAACAACCTCTAAAGACATTAAAGGTGAACTCCAAGGTCAAGCTACATCAGTGTCAGATCACACCATCCATCGTTGTTTGAGCCAAAGTGGACTTCATGGGAGATGACCAAGGAGGACACCATTGTTGAAAACAAACCATAAAAAAGCCAGATTGGAATTTACCAAACTGCATGTTGACAAGCCACAAAGCTTCTGGGAGAATGTCCTATGGACAGACGAGACAAAGCTGGAACTTTCTGGCACATCAGCTCTATGTTCACAGATGCAGAAATGAAGCATATGAAGAAAAGAACACTGTCCCTACTGTGGAACATGGAGGAGGTTCTGTTATGTTCTGGGGCTGCTTTGCTGCATCTGGTACAGGGTGTCTGGAATCTGTGCAGGTACAATGAAATCTCATGACTATCAAGGTATTCTAGAGAGAAATGTGCTGCCCAGTGTCAGAAAGCTTGGTCTCAGTCGCAGGTCATGGGTCTTTCAACAGGATAATGAGCCAAAACACAGCTAGAAACAGCTAAGAATGGCTAAGAGGAAAACATTGGACTATTCTGAAGTGGCCTCTATGAGCCCTGATCTAAATCCTATTGAACATCTGTGGAAGGAGCTGAAACTTGGCATCTGGAGAAGGAACCTTCAAACCTGAGACAACTGGAGCAGTCTGCTGATGAGGAGTAGACCAGAATACCTGCTGAGAGTTGCAGAAGTCTCACTGACAGTTACACAAATGCTTTGATTGCAGTGATTGTCTCAAAAGGTTGAGCAACAAAAAATTAAGGGGACCATCATTTTTGTCTAGGCCTATTTCATGAGTTTATTTTTTAAAATAATTCTGTTAAACCACGGTTCATTCATTAACCGTGCGGTACCAACAATTTTGTCTACGTGTATATGTAGTGGACAACGACACGCCCACTGGAAGAGACACCTCAGAGTTATTTGATGTGAAGTCATTTTGAGTGGGACAGGTGAGCTGACAGGTAACAGTAACTGTTTCAGTGAGGAGGCGGCTGGTTGGGAAGTGGACATCCAGCATGACGTCATCGAGGAGTGCAACAAACATGGAGGAGTGGTCCATATCTACGTAGACAAGAACTCTGCCGAGGTACACCTCACCTCTGACATCACCATCCTCCCCTCTGACATCACCATCCTCCCCTCTGACATCACCATCCTCCCCTCTGACATCACAATCCTCCCCTCTGACATGACAATCCTCCCCTCTGACATCACCATCCTCCCCTCTGACATCACAATCCTCCCCTCTGACCTCAGTATGACCTTTGTCTCTTTTTTTACAGGGAAATGTTTACGTCAAATGTCCATCGATCCCGGCCGCCATGGCTGCTGTCAACACTCTCCATGGAAGATATTTTGCAGGTAAGACTTTCTGTCATGTGACACCCATGTGGTGGACCAATCGCTGAGCAGCTCTGACATCCTCTCACCTGTTGTTTCAGGTAAGATGATCACGGCGGCGTACGTCCCCTTGCCTACCTACCACAACCTGTTCCCAGAGTCCGTCACTGCCACTCAGCTGCTGGCTCCGCCTCCACGCCGGTGACTCAACAACAGTACTGCTCTCTGATTGGACAGTGGACATTAGAGCCCGCCCCTCCTTTCCATCATATCTTCTTCGGTTCATCGGGTCTGAGTACGCCTGTGAGGGACGCTGTGTGTTTGTTTGTTTTCAGTCGGGACACAAACAACTCGCTCTCTTGCTATTGGCCGGATCCTGGTCACTTTTGTGTTGCCTCGACCATGTGACCTTCCCTGTTTCCTTCCTGTTGATGATCTCAGCAGCATTTCTGTGTGAAGCCTCACACAGCTCCGCCCCTCTGGAGTATTGTCCAATGATTGAGCTCTGTGAGCTGCGAGGGGGCGGGGAGGGTGTCTGCTGATTGGTCAGTTCGAAGCCCTTTGGTATGTTTTTCTAAATGAGGTTTGATTTTGTAAAATTGTTGATTAAATTTATTTTGATGTCACTCAGCTACAGCGTCTTCTTCTCTGCTGGCTCTTGATTGGCTGGGAGGTACCAGTGGGGCGGAGCCTGAGATCCAACCCTTGGTGTCTCACTCAAGTGTTACCTGTGAATCACCTGCAGTCTGCATGTGTGCAGACCAGGAGATGGTACCTGGATGGGTTCCTGTTGGTTCCGTTTGGTTCTTGAACCACCAGAGGAAGTCCAGGTACCTTCTACCCAGACCACTGATAATAACGTGACCTGAAGATCTTCTTCAGCGTCATAAACATGGAGATAGAAAAACATGTACAGGATGAGGAGATGGTTTCTGGAAACGTCTTCCAGAACCTCCAGCAGGTTTCTCCTGAAGCTGCTACCATTACCAGGACCTGGATGACTGAGAACTTCCACAGAAGTATGAGGAGACAACATTAATTCAAGTTTAACATCTGAGGAGACCTGGGGTCCATTTCACGAAGCAGGTTCAACAAACTCTGAGTGTAACCCTGAACTCTGAGTTGATCTACTCTGAGATAGAAAACGCTGAGTTTTTGGTTTCAGAACGGCTGATTTGAGTTGCTTTAATCAACTTGGAGTAGTTTCACCCGGAGTTCAGTGCGTGCACCACAACTCTGAAAAGCCAGTATCAATGGAGCGCCGATTCGATGAGTCACCATGGCAACGAGGAAGCAGAGGGCTGCGTTTACACCGCTTGAATTGGAAATCTTAATGCGCTTATATAGCGAGTTTGAACACGTTTTTAGAAAGAAGTGCAGCACCTGCAGCTGCAAAAGAGAGGGAGACGGCGTGGAGAACATTGCTGCCCGGATCAATGCGTAAGTTTAAATCACAACAATATTACAGGAAAACTGTTTGAATGGTAGCCTATGAAGTTATTTCATTTTGGTGCAATCCTGCAGGGGAGAAGCTTAAGATGAAATATAAAAACATTTTTAAAACAGGTAAGAAGTCGGTATAATCTCATGGAGCTACGTCATTCTGATCATGTTTTACATTGTAAAGTAGCCGAAATATTAAGTGGCTGTTTGACTGTGCTGTGGTTTTATCCCACACAGAGTCTAAATGTCTGCATCCATATAATGTTCTGTTAAATAATTAAGCCTATTTAAACTAACACAGACTTCTACTCAGCCAACTATATATACACACACACACACACACACACACACACACATACACTTATAAACACATATAAATATAGATAGATATAGATTTTTTTTAAAGCATGTTCATACAAATATTTATTTCTCTTTTGTGTCTTTCTTCTTCTTTTGGCCCAACAGATTCTGATGGTACTATCTGCCTGGTGGAGCCCCTTCACACCACAGCAGACCTTGTAACTGTAAGTAGGCAATACTCCAGAGATTTTGTTGAATGGTAGTTTCAGTCCACTGAAACATATCAGTCATCTAGGATGAAGAGGATGAAACTGTCTGCTGTCTTTACAGAGGGGCATCCAGAAAGGCATCCAGAGGTATGTTACTGATAGCTTTCTTCCCATTCACATTTCTGAACATTCTGGTGGAATATAGAGTGTGACATTTAGCCTCCACTGAAGAATTGCACATTCTCCTCCTTTTTAACAGAGCATGGCTGGACAGCAGCAGGATGGTCCATCAACTTCCACTGCACAGATTGACACAGTGAGATGGATGTTCAGTAAACACCAGAGGTTCAGTCCATGGAATTCATGTGCAACTGTATAATTTAATGTCTTCTATGTGTTCCCAGTTACCAGTAAAACAGATTTACAAACTGCACTTGCTGAGAAAAATCCAGAAAACTGATAAAGAAATGCAATACTTGGACCACCAGATTAGGAGGGCAGATCTGGAAACTGAAATACTGGAGCACAAGTTAGAGGTGGATGCAGGTCACAGGTGAATTATGTTAACTATTGGAACATGAACTAAACCAGCTCTTTTATTTGTAGGAAATAAAGAAGACCAAATGAAATGTATGTCATGTCTTTATTTGACTGCTATGGTGGGGGTGATGATGGTGACTTAAACTCTAAATGATGCAATCTTTAACATTTTGAAACCATAGTCAATCTACCTGTAGCCTACCTGCACATTTATGCTGTGAATGGACTTCCTTGTCACATAAGCAGCTTCATTATGTGAGGGAGCTGTGATGGGGATGTGTGTGCCATCTGGTGGACGTGATGGTTCAGGGTTTTCATTACATTTTGGTGAATAATCAAAGAAATGGTTTCCATCATTCTGAGTCCTTCTTCATGATGTTCTGGTTCCTCAGAGCTGCGGGACTTTAGAAACGAACCACAGTGAAGAAAAATGAGACAGAAACTGTTTGGAGTTCAGAGGGTTAAAAACTATTTGTCAAAAGACCAACTTGCTAGAATCTCTTTAGAAGCTATGAAGACGATTGAATCCCAAACATTATCTGCCGCTCACAGAAAGTGACTAAATAACAATAATTTCTGTAGGGCTTTTTCCTCAGGTCTTCTCAGGATCCATTTCCATTTAGTTCTATTTAGTTTTAGTATCTCAAGCTTGTAGTCTGTTAGAATTACCCTCTAAACCTGTCCACTTCCTGTGGTGTTGTTACATCGATATTCAAACAATATGTATTTGGAAAAGAAAATAGCCATTGTTTGTAAGGATGGGTGGCTGCTCTACCAGTTTGTCCTACACTTAATGAATATATATAATACGATATGAGGGCAGACCAGTTCAGAACCTTCATTCTAGCCTGATGGAACCATTTCTTTACCACGTCTGATGTGTGTTTGGACTCATTGTCTGATTGAAACATCCAACTGTGTCCAACATCAACCTTCTGCTGATGGTTTTAGGTTTTCCTGAAGAACGTGGAGGTGATCCTCCTTCTTCCTTATTCCATTTACTTTGTGGAAAGCTCCAGTTCCACAGAGCATCATACTGCCACCTCCATGCTTGATGGTAGGTTTGGTGTTCTTGGGGTTAAAAAAAAAAGACCCGCCCAAGACAGTCCTAAAAAGTTCTAAAACCAGGACCAAAATCAAACCTAAACCACTCCAAAAATGTTCACAACCAGTCAGAATATAGTCTGAAACCAGGCCTGAAAAGGTCTAAAACCAGTACAACATGGGGACCAAAATCAAACCTAAATTACTCCTAAAAAAAAAAAGTCCAAGATGCGCCCAAGACCGTCTGAAACCAGTCCTCATCCAGGACCAGATCCAGGGTGAAATAAATCCTAAACCAACTTTAAATCACATCTAAAACCAGGAGAACCAAGACTGGAACCAAATATAAACCAGTCCCAAGAAAGTCCAGAACCAGTCCACCATTCAGTCTGAAACCAATCAGGAAGCTCTTCTACAAAGCCTCAGAGCATGATGCTTCCACCTCTCTGCCTGATGGTAGGTTTGGTGTCTCTCAATCGTCTCTCAGCAGCAGGTGGTAGTTGTGTTTTCTTCCTGATCATGGCATTTAAATTGGCTTAGAGGAGTCAGCAACTGTAGTCAACTGTGATGATTCACATGAAGTTAAGAGGCCTACCTCTAAGAAAATATGATTAACAAAAACTTAATAATCACAAAAAATGATCATTTAAGTTGCTGTTTGTATGTTTTGAGATTTTAGATTTAGTCATGTTTCCAGAAGACCTTTAATGAATCTATGAAAGAACCAAAATACAGGATTGTTTTTAGTGACAAAGGTTCATGTTTCAATGGTTCCATCTTAAGTTCAGAGTTCTTGGAGTCACAGGAAGTTCCAGACTGATGCTAAACGTGGAACCTCATTTACCTTCAGGGTCACATTTAGTGTTTGAGATGTAAAACTTGACCAGGAGAGAGTTTGCCGTCATAGCAACAGCAGCTACTTCGGTCCAGTCGAGGCAGACGTCTCCCCTCCCTGAGCTTGGTTCTGCTGAAGGTTTCTCCCACTGACACCAGAGGAAACTGTTGGTTCCTTAGGAAGAACCTTGACACAGCCAATGTTATGAATTAAACTGAATTAAATTTGGTTTCATGTTAAACTGAATTCATCATGAGACAAAAACTCTTAGTGTCCAGTTTATTAGGAACAGTCCGATGCTATGGACAAAATACCAGAAACGGCTGATTTTTAAGGAAACGGAAGGAATCATGTTTCTTCAGAGGAAGGATGCTGATTGGCCAGCTGTCTGATTACCAAGCAGGTAAACTCCTTTAGGTGTTGAGCTCATTCAGGTGAATGACGGTGATGGTGATGTCATCGCGGTACCTGCGGGCCAGGTCTGCTGGCAGACTCAGCATCTTGGCCAGGCGGTTTGGGGCCACGGCTCTGTAGCCGTCGTCGCCCAGCGCGTGGCGGAGCAGGTGGGTGGCGGCGTTCTGGTCCTCCAGCACCGACAGGACACGGCCTCTCCGATCCAACAGGAGGCGTTGCAGACCGCCCAGAGTCATGCCCATGCCAGGAATGATGGGTCTCTGCTGCTGAAACCCTGTGAAGACAAACACACGCTAACAGCTGGACTGATTTAAAGTTTTTTTTTAATCTCAGCTTCAATGCAGAATCACTTCAGCCATTAACCTTGAACCATCAACCTTCATCCATCAACCTTCAACCTTCAAGCATCAACCATCATCCTTCAGCCATCAACCTTCAACCATCAGCCATCAACTTTCAACCATTAACCATCATCCATCCACCTTCAGCCATCAACCTTCAACCATCAGCCATCAACTTTCAACCATTAACCATCATCCATCCACCTTCAACCATCAACCATCAACCTTCAACCTTCAACCATCAGCCATCAACTTTCAACCATTAACCATCATCCATCCACCTTCAACCATCAACCTTCAACCTTCAACCATCAGCCATCAGCCATCAACCTTCAACTATCAATCATCATCCATCACCCTTCAACCATCCACCTTCAACCATCAACCATCAACCTTCAACCATCAGCCATCAACCTTCAACCATTAACCATCATCCATCAACCTTCAACCTTCAACCATCAACCTTCAACCTTCAACCTTCAACCATCAACCATCAACCTTCAACTATCAATCATCATCCATCAACCTTCAACCATCAACCTTCAACTATCAATCATCATCCATCAACCTTCAACCATCAACCTTCAGCCTTCAACCATCAAACATCAGTGTCACTTCAGAGCCAACTGGGCATGCTCAGCACTGAAACATGCCACAGAGCATGACTGAATATTTCTGGATACATGTGCATTAACATATTTCTACAGTTATTTATTCAGTTTTTGCTTTAATCTGTAATCCCGGTCATTTAAACTTGTTTTTTACTGCAGCGTCGTTCACAGGATCGGCTGCTGATCGTCTCTTTAAATCTTTCTGTTCCCACTTTACGATCCCTCAGCTTCAGCCTTAACTCAGAGAAACCAGAGAACATAAAGGTTCAGGATGCCAGAAGACAACCTGCAGTGGGAAACACCTTCATTCTGTGAGCTGAGGCATCCCTTAGGGCTCCTTTACTTTCCTACATGCTCTCAAAACAACTATAGTCTTCATACCTGATCCTGAAGTCCTTTTAAATACAGCAGGACATGATGGGACAGTAGACAGACCAGATCACTCTGCATTCTTACAGGGAGCCTATAGTCTCAGCAGTAGACCTCACTGGTCCATAAACTGAAACATAGTCCAGGTTTTTCCAGTAAAATAAACTCCAAACTTTAACTTTCTGATCAATGACTCTAAAACGTTTCAGTCAGGATTTACTGAGGAACAGGAGTTCATTTCATCTGTAAGAAGAAAAACCCTGAATCCACCTGTCAGCTGCTCTCCAACCAGCTGGACCACCGTCTGTCGGTGCATCATCTCCCACAGTCCGTCGGTCGCCAGCACCAGGAACTTGTCTGCAGGAGTGATTCGATGCCGGGTGACCTCTGGCTGGGCGCTGAGGTAGGGCGGGGTGAGGTAGTGTGGTGGCAGCGTCCGGACCACCTCACTGACCGCCGACACGAGGTCCAGTCGGGTTTTGTAGACGCGACTCAGCATCTCTGTGCTCCATTTGAAGCGCACGTCTCCAAACGCCCTGAAGGGCAGCAGCAGGCCGAGCAGGCGGTTGTGGCGAACCACTGTCCTCCGCTCCAACCGCGGGTGTTCCTCCAGAACCCTCTGCAGCTCATTGGGGTTCTGGGCGTTGTGGTCATTGGTGAGGCTGGTGGCCGACCAGCGGCCGTCCGCCTCCTGAACGCCCAGGACCGCCCGGCTGTCGCCCAGGTTGGCCACGTGCAGGACGCCGTTGGAGACGTGGACAACACAGGCCGTGCTGCCAGACAGGGCCACCCGGAGGGGGGAGGACAGAGGTAGGCCTTCCCCAGGGAGGGACACCCGTCTGTGGACAGAGAGAGAGGATTCATCTGGTGGTCTGACATCTAAAGATCCATAAAACTGTTGGTGTTGATCTTCTGGGCCTCAGCTGGACGTCGCTGAAACACCTACAGGATCCAAGCAACTTCACCTGGGGGAAGACATGGACAGGTGGACCTGAGCCTCCACAGACAGGTCGTAGTCGAGGCGACGGAAGGCACTGACCAGCGCTGATGTCACTCTGCTGTCGTCCTGCAGCCAATCAGAGAGGAGTCGGATAATGATGTCAGAAGAAGGAGAAGCTCACAGGAACCAGAATTTACTGAAGTCCTGAACAGCTCACATAGGATTAGCTGGACTGCCCCGGCATTAGTCCAATACCAGGACCTGATACTGAGCCTGATCCTGATCCTGGACCTGATCCTGGACCTGATTCAGGACCTGATCCTGAACCTGATTCAGGACCTGATCGTGAACCTGATTCAGGACCTGATCATGAACCTGATTAAGGACCTGATACTGGACGTGAGTCAGGACCTGATTCAGGACCTGATCCTGAACCAGAGTCAGGGCCTGATTCAGGACCTGATCCTGAACGTGATTCAGGGCCTGACCCTGGACCTGATTCAGGACCTGATCCTGAACCTGATACTGGGCCTGACTCAGAACATGTCCTAGAACCAGACCCAGCAGCTGAGTCAGGGCCTCTGAACTAGACTTTGTGTGGAGAGGTTAAATATGTCCAGCTGGTTTTTGTAGGTTTGTTGACAGTTCTGGACCAGTGCAGGTCTCGATTGTAGTATGGGTTCTAGATTTCAGGCTACTGTGTTTCTGGTTACCTCTTTGTCCTCATCCTCGTCTTCGTCCTCCAGTCTCTCCTGCCAGTAGTTCCTCAAACTGTGGAAGGAGCTCATCCCCCCGTCGGTCCCGCTGTGGTCTTGTGGATGTTTGTGCCACTCGAGCAGTGGGGGTCCGGCCCGGTCCTCCTCCACGGCCCGGTTCAGGTCGGCCAGCGTCCTGAGCGGCAGCGAGGCCACCACGATGTAGTAGAAGAGCCTCTGGCTGACGGCGTGGGCGCAGGCCGGCCCAGCGTGACCATCGAACACTCCAAACAGGACGCCCCCTCGGCCAGGTAGGCAGGTGGCACTGCTCCGACGGTCCTCGCCTGGGTGGTTGGATGGCAGCATGTTGCTATGGAAACCCAGGACGCCATGGGAGGCGGGGCCTCTGGGGAAGGTGTGGCTGTACTCGTTGGCCTGGCAACAGATGATCAGAGTGACTGATGTGGTGGATTCAGGGACACTCTGAAGGTCAGATGGTTCTCACCTTTAAGATCCGGTTGGTCTGAGCTGAACTCATCTGCCCCGCCCCCTGCCCCGCCTTGTACCTCCTGCTGCCTGATGGGAAATGGAGTCCAGGCAGCGGAGGGGGAAGAGGAGGGGGAGGGGAGGACAGGGAGCAGCACTGGTGGAGGTCCAACCTGCAGCGTCCACAGAAGACTCCGGTTCTTCCCAACATGGCAACACACGAGAACCAGCAGGAGAACCAGCAGCAGCAGAACCAGCAGGAGAACCAGCAGAAGGAGAACCAGCAAGAGCACTGGCAGGGGAAGAACCAGTAGGAGAAACGATGGAGAATGAAGATTGGACCTAGAAGAGAACCAGAACCAGAACCGTCATCAGCAGTGAGAACAGAACAGATTTTGGAGGAACAGCTGGAACCACAGCATCTGCCAGATGTTTAGAACATGACAGAAAACAGCTGCTGCAGTTCTGATACATGAATGAAACCAACAGAACCAACAGAACAGAACCAAGAGAATGGAACCAACGGACTGTTGAGTTTCTGTCAGAGAACCAGTCAGAGAATGTAAATAGAACTTATGCAGCACTTTTCTGCCTTAGTGAAACTCTGAAGTACTCTGAGGTATTTAATGCCATACAGAGTTCTACAGTAAACGTCACCTGTTCAGGTTGGTTCTCTGCTGTCCTGTTCCTGGGATTGTGGCATCCTTCAGCCCGTCTCAGGTGGAACAGGTGAATCTGGACACACCTGTTAAATCTGGACTCTCCTGTTGAATCTGGACTCTCCGGTCATCTGAACGTGTCTCCGGTTGTTTCCTGGTTGTTCTCTGTGACCTTTGGCAGTAATCAGTCAGCTATAAACTCCTGAAGCAGCTTCTCTTTCACCTGGTTCTATGTTCAGCCCAGCAGGTAAAGTTCAGGTGAAACAGAACATCAGAACCAAGTCGCTGCAGGTTCTGATGTTCACCTGACAATAAACACAATAAACACACACTGTAACCTACAATAATCTGTTTATTCGTCCAATCAGAACAGGTCGCTTCTTCTTTAATCTGAACAGGTTTCTAGTTGTGGAAAAAGTTAAAATCAGAACTTGAAAGTCCGTTTCCAGTAATAAAATCATCCCACAGCTGTAGAACAGCTGAGGCCAGAAGATGATCCTCCCTGTGAAGTCAGACAAACCCCTGATTCCTCCTCAGACCGTCAACAACACGGTTAGAGTTTATTTTATAGTTTATTTCCAAAACAACAAAGACAAAATGTTCTCTAAGTTTGATTCAGATGTTTTAATTATGTAATGACTTGAAACATGAGAAGCTAAAATGATTATCAGCCCTCTGATCTGAGCCACAACCTCCAGTAGATCTTTATGAGGCTGGCTCATGTCTCTGAGGGTGTTTGGAACGTTCTTCAATACAAGTTGTTCCATCTGCTCCATGAATGGATTCTGAGCATGGACATTCACTTTGAGAACCCACCACAGATCCTCACTGGACTGAGACCTGGACCTCAGTTGTTTAGTCCTTTAACGACTGTTGGACCAACTCTGGCATGATGTTTGGGCCACTGTGTTGGAGGAAGAACCCGAGGTCAGACTAGGAGCAGATTTCTTCATGGGTAATAACTGTAAATGGGATTCTAATCAGCCATCTTTATATAATTACCAGGTATTATGCAGAAAACAGGAGCTCAGTGACACAATAAAACACAGACTTCCTTTGATCAGAACAGTTTAAACGAACACTGAGCTCTTCTCCAACCGCAGCCTCCTCATGTGTGGGAATTATAATAATTATGTGTGGCAGTGCTCAGGTTCCTCCAGCAGGGGGCAGTAATCAAGGGAGGGACACCAACGACGACATGACGCCGGAAGCAGTAGCGGCAGCGGGAGATTTGTCTCCGGTACCGTCGGTGGGACTGATTTCTGTTCGGTACCGTCGGTGTGGGTCGGAATTCGGAGCTGGAGTTTGTCCGGTTCTTTGTTAGAAGCTAAAATCAGCGGCAGAGTTTGTGTTTCAAGTCCAGCCGGCAGCAGAGATGGTGAGAAGCAGCTTTAAGGCCTCTTACAAGGCTGTTAGCATGCTATCCGTTAGCCTGCTAACAGCTTTAATTCACTTACACCGCTGTTAGCCCTCTAGCCCTTAGCCCTCTAGCCGTTAGCATGCTAGCCCGTTAGCTGCATTCACTAACATTAACTAGTATCTGCACTAAGACCAGTAAAAACTCATCAGCTCCTAAACTGAGACGAACTTTCCTTTACTGGTTTTCCCGCCGTTCAGTTCAGCAGTTTTCTGAAAGATCAGTTTAATAAAAACACGGAAACATAAAATATATTAGGACCTGTTTCAGTGTTTTTACTCTTTAGCTCAGCGATTTAACATTAAGGAGTGTTTAGTCATGAAGCTGTGAGTCTGGAACTCATTAGATTATACTGTTATATTATGGTATTAGATTATAGTATTAGATTATGCTGTTATAGCATAATATTATAATATTATATTATAGTAATATGTTATAGTGCTATATAATAGTGTTATATTGTCTTAGTGTTGTTAGTCTGTAACGCAGAGTTCTATTATACTGCTAAATATTCATATAAAAAAAACTAGTCCTGGTCTCTCAGTGTTCTGGTATTTAAGGACAGGTTCTCTCTAGAATGTTCTCCATTTCTCAGTAGTTAAATAAATGAATAAATATGGTGTAAATATCAGATAAACCTGTTTCTCAGTTTATGTGGAGGATTCATATCTATGATATGATATATGATATGATATTCAGCTCTAGTCTGGTCTCGATCTCTCTGTTCTTCACATTTCTCTGAACTGAACTTCAGTCGTTCACCTGAAACTCTTCAAAAGTTTTATTGATCAGATCTGATCAGATGTATTGATCAGCTGATCAGAAGAATGTTTCTAACTGCTGGTGTTTGTGTTTGTGCAGGCGAGGAACGCTGAGAAGGCCATGTGAGTATCTGTTACCTTCATGATGAAACTGTTCAGGAGAGAACAGGTGGGTCTGGACCACCTGTCCTCTGGTTCTCCAGGTTCCTCTGCAACTGCTTCACCTGGAAGAGGTTTAGACTCACCTGTTCTCAGGTCACAGCTGTGATGTCATTAGTGATCAAGAACTTAAAGAATCAGCTCCGCACTCTGACAGTAAACTGTGTCTGATGGTTCTCCTGCTGGTTCTCCTGCTGGTTCTCCTGATGGTTCTCCTGCTGGTTCTCCTGGTGGTTCTGTGTCTCTCAGGACAGCTCTGGCCCGGTTCAGACAGGCTCAGCTGGAGGAAGGAAAAGTGAAGGTGAGGTTCTACTGTGTTCTAAAGTCTTAGAGAATCCTGTAGATGAGGAACATTGAAGTTACTTTAAATGAACTGTTGTAGAACGCTGAGTTTGTAGAGGAGGAACCTAAAGAACCTGAAGCTGATCTGGAGAACCAAACATCTGGAGCTTTTAGAACCAGAGAACCTGAAATACAGAACAACTGAAGAACCTACAATCTAAAGAAATGATTTCTGGCAGTTTTCTTCATTTTAAAGGAGAACTGAGAAAATTAAGCAGAAAAAAAGCTGATATTTACCTGTCTGTCTACCTATCTGTCTGTCTATCTACCTGTCTGTCTGTACCTGTCTGTCTGTCTATCTACCTGTCTGTCTGTCTATCTGTCTGTCTATCTACCTGTCTGTCTGTACCTGTCTGTCTGTCTATCTACCTGTCTGTCTATCTACCTGTCTGTCTTCCTGTCTGTCTGCAGGAGAGGAGACCTTTTCTGGCCTCAGAATGTTCTGAACTTCCTAAAGCTGAAAAATGGAGACGACAGGTACTCACACTGCAGTACACCTGTAGTAATATATCAGTACTCTGTAGTAATACCTCAGTACTCTGTAGTAATACCTCAGTGTAGTAATATCTCAGTACTCTGGTGCTCTGTAGTACTGTGTAGTACTCTAGTACTGTGTAGTACTCTAGTTCTGTGTAGTACTGTGTAGTACTCTAGTACTGAGTAGTACTTTAGTTGTGTGTATTTAACAGTAATCTCTGTTTCAGATCATCAGTGAGATCTCAAAAAAAGTCGCTCAGATCCAGAACGGTGAGTTTAAACCTGTCTGTCTGTCTCTAACCTGTCTACCTGTCTGTCTGTATCCTGTCTGTCTGTCTCTAACCTGTCTGTCTCTAACCTGTCTGTCTGTCTGTCTCTAACCTGTCTGTCTGTCTCCAACCTGTCTGTCTGTCTGTAACCTGTCTACCTGTCTGTCTGTAACCTGTCTGTCTGTAACCTGTCTACCTGTCTGTCTGTCTGTCTGTAACCTGTCTACCTGTCTGTCTGTAACCTGTCTGTCTGTCTCTAACCTGTCTGTCTGTAACCTGCCTGTAATCTGTCTGTCTACCTGTCTGTCTCCCTGTCCGTCTTTAACCTGTCTGTCTCTAACCTGTCTGTCTCTAACCTGTCTGTCTGTCTGTCTGTCTCTAACCTGTCTGTCTGTCTGTAAACTGTCTACCTGTCTGTCTGTAACCTGTCTGTCTGTAATCTGTCTGTCTGTAACCTGTCTACCTGTCTGTAACCTGTCTGTCTGTCTCTAATCTCTCTGTCTCCCTGTCTGTCTCTAACCTGTCTGTCTGTAACCTGTCTGTCTGTAACCTGTCTGTCTGTCTGTCTCTAACCTGTCTGTCTCTAACCTGTCAACCTGTCTGTCTCTAACCTGTCTGTCTGTCTGTCTCTAACCTGTCTGTCTGTCTGTCTCTAACCTGTCTGTCTCTAACCTGTCTATCTGTTCCTAACCTGTCTGTCTGTCTGTCTGTCTGTCTGTAACCTGTCTACCTGTCTGTCTGTAACCTGTCTACCTGTCTGTCTGTCTGTAACCTGTCTGTCTGTAACCTGTCTGTCTGTAACCTGTCTACCTGTCTGTCTGTAACCTGTCTGTCTGTAACCTGTCTGTCTGTCTCTAACCTGTCTGTCTCTAATCTCTCTGTCTCCCTGTCTGTCTCCTTGTCTGTCTCTAACCTGTCTGTCTCTAACCTGTCTGTCTGTCTGTCTGTCTCTAACCTGTCTGTAACCTGTCTGTCTGTCTGTCTGTCTGTAACCTGTCTACCTGTCTGTAACCTGTCTACCTGTCTGTCTGTCTGTCTGTCTGTAACCTGTCTGTCTGTAACCTGTCTGTCTGTCTCTAACCTGTCTGTCTGTAACCTGCCTGTAATCTGTCTGTCTACCTGTCTGTCTCCCTGTCCGTCTTTAACCTGTCTGTCTCTAACCTGTCTGTCTCTAACCTGTCTGTCTCCCTGTCTGTCTCTAACCTGTCTGTCTACCTGTCTGTCTTCCAGCTGGTCTGGGTGAGTTCAGGATCAGGGATCTGAACGATGAGATCAACAAGCTGCTGAGGGAGAAAGGTCACTGGGAGGTCAGGATCAAGGAGCTGGGAGGACCCGACTACGCGGTAAACATTATTGATCAGTTTTTATTGATCAGTGATTATTGATGGTTGATTATTGATCAGTGATTATTGATCATGGTTCTTCCAGCGGGTCGGTCCCAGGATGTTGGACCACGAGGGGAAGGAGGTTCCAGGAAACCGCGGTTATAAATACTTCGGAGCAGCCAGAGACCTGCCGGGAGTCCGCGAGCTGTTCGAGAAGGAGCGTACGTACTTCCTCTTACTTCACTTTCTGTTTCCTGCTGTCTGATGACTGGTCCTCACTGATCATGTGACTCCAGCTGTCCCGGCGCTGAGGAAGACGAGGGCGGAGCTGATGAAGGACGTGGACGCCGAGTACTACGGCTACAGGGACGAAGACGACGGTGTCCTGCTTCTTCTGGAGACGCAGTACGAGAAACAAGGTGAGAGTCGCTCAATGAACGAGGCCGCTTAATAAACCTGTTCAGTCTGAGGAGGCAAACAGGTGAGCAGTTTAATGTCCAGGTAAATAAATCTGACATCAACACCAGCAAACAGGAAGATGTTATCTCAGCTTCAGACACAGTCAGTAGAGAAAACACATAGAACCTGGAGCCAGTTATCTCTGGACCAGACTGGACCGGACCACACACAGACCTACTGAACCCCGATGTCAAGACCGTCAGGGCTGGGAGCCACTGGAGTTAACACTGGAGTTAACTGGAGTTTCGACTGGGGTTAACTGGAGTTAATACTGGAGTTAACTGGAGTTTCGACTGGGATTAACTGGAGTTAATTATGGGGTTAACTGTAGTTAATACTGGGGTTAACTGGAGTTAATACTGGAGTTAACTGGAGTTAATACTGGGGTTAACTGAAGTTAATACTGGGGTTAACTGGAGTTAATACTGGGGTTAACTGGAGTTTCAACTGGGGTTAACTGGAGTTAATACTGGGGTTAACTGGAGTTAATACTGGAGTTAACTGGAGTTAATACTGGGGTTAACTGGAGTTAATACTGGGGTTAACTGAAGTTAATACTGGGGTAAACTGGAGTTAATACTGGGGTTAACTGGAGTTAATACTGGAGTTAACTGGAAAATTCCACTGTGAACTCCAGTGAACTTTAGGCAGTGTAGAGGTGTTTTAGACGGTGACCCTGCTGGCTGCAGACGAGCTTTTTGTTTTACTGTTTGCATCAACTTCAACACAACAACGAACAGTCTTACTCTGTGTGTGTGTGTGTGTGTGTGTGTGTGTGTGTGTGTGTGTGTGTGTGTGTGTGTAGCGGTGCTGGAGGCGGTCCAGAGGTGGAGAACAGAGAACGAGTCTCGTCTCTCTGGAGAGTCTCAGCAGCAGCAGGACGAGGAGGACATCTACAGCGTCCACACTGACCAGGTGAGTCCTTCACCTGCTGGACAATCTACCTGCTGTCTTACCTGTTGTCTTACTGGCTGTGTTACCTGCTGTTCTGACTGTGTGCAGCCTGAAGATGAGGAGAACCAGGAGGAGATGCAGGGAGAAGAAGGAGGAGTCGCCTTCATCGCACACATACCTGTTCCCTCCCAGAGAGAGGTGAGACGCCGTTCCTCACCTATCCTGTCCTCAGTAGGATCTCCACTCCGTTGTCAGCTCAAATTTGTGTCCTTCAGGTGGAGGAGGCTCTGGTCCGGAGGAAGAAGATGGAGCTGCTGCAGCGTTACGCCAGCGAGACCCTTCAGGCTCAGAGTCAAGAAGCCAGAACTCTGCTGGGACTCTAACCTGTCTGTCTGCCTGTCTGTCTGCCTGCCTGTCTGTCTGTCTGTCTGTCTATCTATCTATCTCTAAATACCAGCTTAGTTTTGTACTCCATGTTTCTTATTAAAACTTTCAGCTCAGTTTGTTCTTGTGTTTTGTTGGTTCTTGAAGATTAAACCATGAATACCCAAATGTTTGTAGGTCCAGGATCCAACAAGTGGTTCTAAACTGTATCTCCTCACAGTAATCAGATTACTTCAAAATACAGTAGTAGAGTATCTGCTCTGGTATCAGATTACAAGCTACAAATTAAATTCAGGCTCCCATGACTCCTTCTACACCTCCTGATGAATGGTACTGTGACTCCTTCTAGACCTCCTGATTACTGGTACTATGACTCCTTCTATACCTCCTGATTAATGGTACTATGACTCCTTCTACACCTCCTGATTAGTGGTACTATGACTCCTTCTACACCTCATGATTAGTGGTACTATGACTCCTACACCTCCTGATTAGTGGTACTATGACTCCTTCTACACCTCCTGATTAGTGGTACTATGACTCCTCAGATCTTTGTCTTCCTCTGTTCAGTTCTTTTCCATGTGGAGCTATGATGCAGACATATGTAGACCCAGTCCATAGGTCCAGGACTGAGAAGGTTCTGTTCTCAGCTCATTTAGAAGCATGTTCATCAGTTGTACTGACTGGAATCACAGCTGGACTCAGTTTAGTTTCTCTGAGTTTCTACTTTGGAGCTGAACTTTGATTCTTGTCTTTCTAAAGTGTTTGTTTTTTGTTGTTCATTAGAAGAAATATTCTGCTGTTCTGAGAAGTAATCTGATTATTGTGAGGTGATATACTTCAGGTTTGTTCTGGTGACTGAGTAGAGGTCAGGCTGGACGTTCTGTTGTTCTGATCCTCCAGTTCTGGATCATCTGATTGGTCCATCACAGCGTTAGATATAACAATAACCCTCTAGATTCTAACAGATGTCTGTTCAGCTGCTTCATCTCTGGAGATTCTCAGATACTCTAGTTACTTTAGTTACTCTAGTTCCTTGTAGTGTTCTGCTCGTGACTCAGAACAGTAGAACAGCGTCTCTGTTTGTCTCGTCATGTGGCTTCACTCTGATTGGTTGATTGGTGGCAGCATTCTGCAGCATGTGATTGGCTGATTAATGACCAGACGCTGCATGTGATGTCATGTGAGGAGAAACAGTCAGCCGCATTTAATCTGTATGTGTGTGTGTGTGTGTTGTTCTCTGTGCAGAACTTTGTCAAAGCTTAGTCGGTGTTTATCTTTTATTTGGTGAATCAGAAACACGTCTCTGTGGAGACGTTAGAACAACGGAGACACGTTCTTCTGTTCTCTGATAGCCGACGTTATCTCCACCTCCTCCAGTCTGTCAGCTTCTGAACATCATGTCTCTGATGATCCGCTCTGAGCAGGACCAGACAGGATGGTTCTGGTTTAGGTGGTAGAACAGGTCCTCCTCTGATCATACAGTTCAGAAGACAGAAAGGAGACAAACAGATAGAGAACATCTATAGAATATCCTTTTAATGACAACTGGACTCTTCAAGGGTCATTCTGGAGCATTCCACCCTGCTGTGGTTCCACTGGTGGCCTCCCTCTCTAGTATCTTTCTCCTTCAGAGGAGTCATAGGAGTCTTGGTGGCCTCCCTCTCTAGTCTCTCAGGTCTTGAGGACGTCCTGCTCTAGTCAGATTTATTCATGTTCCATCTTCCTTCCATTTCTTAATGATGGATTTAACTGGACTCCAGGAGATCTTCAGGAACTTTAAATGTTCTTGTATCGTCCTGACTGATGCTTTTCAACAACCTTTTCTCAGAGTTTCTTGGTTCTTCAATCTTCGTGGTGTAGTTCTTATCCAGGAATTCTGGACCTTCCAGATCCTGTTACTTTTCAGCAACATTAAAGAGTGTTGAAAAGCAGTGAAAGAACAAAGCGTCCTGGAGGGAGTTTGGACTTTTTATACTCTCTGTACTGATGAACACCCTGCGGCCACAATGACATGACAGCCACTGTGACAGCCATGTAGCCCCGCCCCCTGATGACATCACAGCGCTGTGGCTATAAAGCAGCAGCAGAGAGGAACAGAAATACAACAACAGGAGTCATGTGGAGCCGAAGCGTCCTGCAGACAATCAGACGAGCGTCCACCAACAGACAGGTTAGTGAGTCTGGGTATGTGTGTGTAATGATGCTGGTCTTTATGGGGACGTGGTCTTTGTGGGGACCATGCTGAAGATACATTTCTGTTGGAAAAGGACAGAGGCAGACAGAATATTTTTAATCTGCATGTACACATCTGCAGATATGAAGGCAAACCGAGACGACAGGAGACGTCCTCTGAATAGTTTCAGATTATTAAACTTGTCTGTCTGTCTGTCTGCCTGTCTCCATCATGTCCACTGTGGGATGCTGCTGCTTTGCATCACCCTCACTATACTTGATATGCTCATCTACATACTGCTTGAATTTTACCACAAGCTATAGATATATATAGTCTATTTAATACCAGAGCCGTACACCAGAACAGGAAACTATGAATCAGTTTACATGTTAGCTTCTATTTTGTATGTATCATCTATGTTACTCATACAATACATGTATCCCATTGTGTGTTATACGTTCCTTGTCCCTCTCTACCCTCTTTCCAGCAGAAAATGGGTTCCCCCACATAAAGATCCGGGTTCTGCTCCAGGTTTCTTCCTGTTACAGGGAGTTTTTCTTGCCACTCTCTCCTTAGGGCTTCTCTGGGGGCTCATATGGGTTCTGGGAAGCATCTTGAGACAATGTGACCTGTGATTGGCACTATATAAATAAAGTTCAATTGAATTGTCTGTCTGTCTCTAACCTGTCTCTGTCTCTCTTCCTATCAGGCGGGAGTCCTCTTCGATGTGGACGGCGTCCTCCTCCGTGGACGTTCTGTCCTTCCAGGAGCTCGTCGAGCTCTCAGAAAACTTCTGGACCAAAACAACAACTTCCTGTTTCCTGTCGTCTTTGTCACCAATGCAGGAAGCTGTCAGAGACGGGACAAGGCAGAGCAGCTGTCCAATCTGCTGGACGTCCAGGTAAAGGAGACAGACAGTGTTTCACTTTGGTGTTATGATGTATCTGTGTGGAGCGTCTCATTGGACATCAGTCATGTGACCTCTCTCTCGCTCTCTCTCTGTAGATTGAACCTGAGCAGGTGGTTCTTTCCCACAGTCCTTTGCAAATGATGAAGAGTTTCCATGACAGGTGTGTCCTGGTGTGTGGACAGGGACCAACAACCAGCATCGCCAACACGTATCTTTCACAGACGAACTGGACTATTTTAGTCTGGTTTGAGTCCGAAATTTTGGCTGGTTGTAGACTAGCTGTAGACTAGTTGTAGACTGGTTTTAGACTGGTTGTAGACTGCTTGTAGACTGTTTTTAGTCTGGCTGTTGACTGGTTGTCATGGCAGCGCGTGTGTGCAGCGGCTGTTGCTCTCTGGCTGTGTGTATCTTGTTGTATTGTTGTTTTTTGAGTATGTCTACCTGGCAGGTCATACAGTCACATGGACCTGATGGTTTTTGGATTACAGAACAACTGAGCTGTAACGAGTGAAAACCTCGTGGATAGGGCTGGGCAATATGGCCTAAAAAAAAAAAACTGATTTTTTCACAAAAAAATTTGTCTTGGAGGTTGTATAAGTTTTTTGTCGCTTGTAAATTTGTCTTGGAGGTTGTAAAAGTGTTTTGCATTATGTAAATTTGGATTTTGGATTTGTAAAAGTGTTTTTGGACTTGTAAAAGTGTTTTATCACTTGTAAATTTGTCTTGGAGGTTGTAAAAGTGTTTTGCATTATGTAAATTTGGTTTGCACCTCTCGGCCACCGTAGGCTGCAGCTCATTTGCATAAAGTAGACTGACTTCTACTTTATGCAAATTGGATGTGGTGTGTGGAGATTCCACACATCGTGAAACTGTCCTCAAACTTGTAAACTAGGCGTCGGTGACCTAAAAGGAGGACAGATTCAGCTGCTGCACAGATTATTTCTCGCTTCAAATACTTTCAGAAGTACTTTTTGCTGATATGTTTTTTGAAATAAAAGGGAAAGTTTGCGACCGAGCCGCTGTGTTTATCCGACTTGTCTGTCGGACTCTCCACCTGAAAGCTCGGTCACTTGACCATGTAGCGGCCTGCTGTTACTCAGCACTGTCATGTGACCATGTTGTGGTCCGCTAGTGACCGCCCACCATCCGTGCGATTTTCAGCTGCGGTGCGTTGCCGTGCGGGAAAATAGCATCTAGTGGACACATGCCTTTAGATCTGCGCCGCTCGCCGCCATGTTGTTTGTGTATCAAGCGCGGGGGGGGAGGGGGGCGCACACTCTGAACTACGGGAGCCCAGCGGGAAGGCGTTGGTGGCGGATGTTGATGAGAAAATCGATTTTCATTAAAACAAATCAACATTACGTACAAAGTCGAATTAATCGATAAAATCGATTTATCACCCAGCCCTACTAGTGGACCAATCACAGGAAGGACAGAAGTGAAGACTCCAGTCAGAGCAAGCAAGGGGACCTCTGTCTCTGTCCATAACAACAGCCGGATCACAAACCATCACTGTTGTCCCAACCTTGGTTTCCTATCAGTTGTATGTAGACCCTTCTACCTACCATGAGAGCGAACAGTAATCCTAACAGCCGTTTACGTAGCACCAGATGCTAACATGAGCTCTGCTCTCACCCAACTACTCACCACTGTCACTAAACAGCTCGCTCATGCTGATGCTGTCCATACTCTAGCATGTTTAAAGACTTTAGCCTGTCTCAAGACTCTGGCCTGTCTAAAGACTCTAGCCTGTCTAAAGACTTTAGCCTGTCTAAAGACTCTGGCCAGTCTAAAGACTCTAGCCTGTCTAAAGACTCTAGCCTGTCTAAAGACTCTAGCATGTCTAAAGACTCTGGCCTGTCTAAAGACTCTAGCATGTCTAAAGACTCTAGCCTATCTAAAGACTCTGGCCTGTCTAAAGACTCTAGCCTGTCTAAAGACTCTAGCCTGTCTAAAGACTGATCATATTTCCTGCTGCTAGCCTGTTTATACACCAGCCAGAAGGAGAACAGTTCCAACTAAAAAACTGACCAATATCTGGCCTGAAGGTGTTGCAGTCCAACTACAGAACTGTTCAGAGCAGACAGGAAGTTTCTGATCAAGGAGACTTTGAGGAGTTCACTGACACAGTGTCCTCCTACATTTGTTTTCGTGTGGACCATGTCACTGTGGACAGATACATTCAGCTTTTTCCTCATCAGAGAACCATGGATGGCCAGTGAGGTCCACTCACTCCTTGGAGCTGGCAGTGCTGCCTTCAGGTCCCCGCACAGCACCAGAACCAGTACCAGAACCAGAACCAGAACCGACTTGAGGAGAGGCATGAAGGCAGCTAGGGAAGCCTGCAGGCTGAGGATTGGGGTTCCTCCAGGGGGTTATCACCTCACAGACGATAACCCCTGGAGGAATCCAGCACCTCACCAGAGATCAGGGTAACACCAGCAGCAGCACCAAGGCTCATTCCTCTCTGGATGGAGACCTCAACCACTTCTTCAGCATGCAGGACCTTCACCACCCTCACTGGCCTCCAACATCATCTCGATCACCCTACAGGAACATGGTCCTAGACTGGTTATAGACTGCTTTTAGACTAGTTATAGGCTGGTTTTAGACTGGTTATAGACTGGTTGTAGACTGGTTGTAGACTGGTTGTAGATTGGTTTTAGACTGGTTTTAGACTGGGTGTAGACTGGTTGTAGCCTGGTTTTAGGCCAGTTAGAGACTGGTTATAGACTTATACGCTGGTTTTAGGCTGGTTGTAGACTGGTTTTAGACTGGCCATAGACTGGTTATATACTGGTTTTAGACTTGTTATAGGCAGTGATAAGGACATGTCCTGAATGTGATAATGATGTAGTTTGAACTCAGGTCACAGGTGAGTTCCTCCCGAAGGAGCTAAAAGCTGCAGAGCCACTTGTTCACAGTAGTGAGTTCAGTTAAAGTTGGATCCTGACCTGATGTCAGTTTGGGTTTCCAGAAGGTGCTGAGCATTGAGCAGCTTGCACAACAGCACCCCCTACTGGACATGGTCGACCACCAGAGGAAGCCCACACCACCTGTGAGTACTGCGATTACTGTACCTGTTAGTACTTCACCTGTTAATACTATATCTGTTAGTACTACACCTGTAATACCTGATCAATAAATCATCTATCAATCAATAAAACTGGTTAAAGTGATGTTTGGGAATTTATGATGAACTTATTTATTATATTTATGCTATTTGTTTCAGTCATCACCTGCACAGAGTCTGCCCCAGATACAAGGTAACACCATCCTGTACACAATCTAGACACAACACACACACAACCTATACACAACACACACACAACCTATGCACAACACACACACAACCTATACACAACACACACAAAAACACTCAAATATGCAGCCAACATGCAAGAAACACACAATGAACACACTAAAAACACACTACCTACATACAACTTGTACACAACAAACACATAACCTATATATAACTTACACACCACCAACCCGTGTCTGTGGACTTCTGTTCTAATTCTTCAGCTTATATTTATGATGTATATTTCCCATGAAAACAGCTGATTCTCTGTCAGCATCCTCACACCCAGTGTCAATAAAGTCTGACTGAAGCTGCTGATACTTCCTGTGTTGCCATAGCAATCATCCTGTTTGGGGAGCCAATCAAATGGGAGACCAACCTGCAGCTGCTGATTGACGTGCTTCTGACCAATGGTAGACCTGGCAACGTGCACGACACCCAGCTGTTGAACCAGCTCCCCATTCTCGCCTGCAACATGGACCTGCTGTGGATGGCTGAGGCGCCATCACCACGGTAACAACCAAACCCCTCCTCTCAGGTGGAGATGAGTCGGGAAGCAGGAGGCTATGTCCTCAATGTGTTGTAGGTTTGATCATGGTAACTTCCTGTTGTGTTGTTGCAGGTTTGGTCATGGTAACTTCCTGTTGTGTTGTTGCAGGTTTGGTCATGGTAACTTCCTGTTGTGTTGTATGTTTGGTCATGGTAACTTCCTGTTGTGTTGTTGCAGGTTTGGTCATGGTAACTTCCTGTTGTGTTGTTGCAGGTTTGGTCATGGTAACTTCTTGTTGTGTTGTTGCAGGTTTGGTCATGGTAACTTCCTGTTGTGTTGTTGCAGGTTTGGTCATGGTAACTTCCTGTTGTGCTGTTGCAGGTTTGGTCATGGTAACTTCCTGTTGTGTTGTTGCAGGTTTGGTCATCGTAACTTCCTGTTGTGTTGTCGGTTTGGTCATGGTAACTTCCTGCTGTGTTGCAGGTTTGGTCATGGTAACTTCCTGTTGTGTTGTTGCAGGTTTGGTCATGGTAACTTCCTGTTGTGCTGTTGCAGGTTTGGTCATGGTAACTTCCTGTTGTGTTGTTGCAGGTTTGGTCATCGTAACTTCCTGTTGTGTTGTCGGTTTGGTCATGGTAACTTCCTGCTGTGTTGCAGGTTTGGTCATGGTAACTTCCTGCTGTGTTGCAGGTTTGGTCATGGTAACTCCTGTTGTGTTGCAGGTTTGGTCATGGGATGTTCCTGTTGTGTCTGGAGTCGGTCTACAGGAAGCTGACGGGCCGAGAGCTGCGCTATGAGGCTCTGCTGGGTAAACCCAGTCTGCTCACCTATCAGTACGCCGAGCAGCTGCTACGACTGCAGAACCACAACCGCAAACTGACCACCGTCTACGCTGTCGGGTAACGAAATACTATCTAACCAAACAATCTGAAACACCGTCTAACCAAACAATCTGGAACACCAACCAATCTGACCTGTTCTTGTTGCCTAGTGACAACCTGATGACGGACATCTATGGTGCTAACCTGTACAACCGTTACCTGGCCCAGCAGCACATTGCCATGACAACCGCTGCCAAGCTGGTTGCCCAGGGAACAGGGAGTCAGGTGACGATGGCAGAGGAGGTTGTGGTGTGTGCTGCTCAGTGTCGCTCTATTCTGGTACGTACGTTTATTGCTGGACGAAAACTCAGTAATAATAAATTACAATACTTAGTGTCCGTAGAATGTCATTCTCATTAGAACACGAGACACTTAGACAATCAGATAGGAACAAAACTGAAACACAAAAATACAACCAGACAAAATACTTCAAATCAAAAGTCAGAGGACAGCAGTGACTGTGTCAGAAATATCAGATCAGAAAACCAGAATTTTCTGTCAGTAACTCAGGTCCTCTACCTTCCTAGCAGCTGGACAGCTCACTGGTTAGCTCCCTGACTCTGGCACTGGAGATTGCTGGTTCAGATCCTGGTCAGAGGGTCCACTGAGGACCCTCAGGTCGCCTCCCTATCTCCTGTTGCATCTACTGTCGGATGGATAAAGGTGTCTGCCTCATGTCATTCATTGTGATTGTCCTCAGGTGTGCACAGGTGTCTATGACCCTCGCTCCCTGTTGCCTGGCGACCAAAACAGTGGTGTCTCAGAGACGGTGTTTCATGGTCACAGAGACCTGGCACTGGAGCCGGATCTGGTGGAGCCGAGTCACGTGGTGAAGGACGTGGAGGCAGCGGTGGACCTGCTGCTGCAGCAGGAGAGCAGCGTGACCTCCGACCTCTGACCTCAGGACAACATGATGAAAGAAACTGAGAAACAGAAGAAGTCACAGCTCTCTAATCAGCCTGAATGTGGACCTGACTGACCGCTGAAGATGTCAGACGAACATGAACTGCTCTGTGATTTATGTTGGGAACACAAATAATAATAATCAGCTTCATCTGATGGCCACAGTTATCAACACGATTCATTCAGTATCACACACACAGCGCCATCCAGTGATGGATGCTGAAACTGCAAACCAGCTAAAATGATTAAAATGAAGAATGAGAGGGTTAGAGATCCGCAAGGAAACACGATGAATGGGACAAATCTTACTCATTAAACTGTTGCAGATTGTTATGCAAATTACTTTGTCTGTTGTTGTTGTTTTTAACCAATTATTCACCCTTGGCATGTTTTTAGCAGATTTTATGTGTTTTCTTGATTATTTGTGTGTTTGTTCTTCAGCTTCTGTTTACCCCGACTTCAGATATTTTAAGCATATTTTATGCAATTTTAACAGATTTAAGGTATTGTTTAACGTATCTTGTCTTGTTTTTTATACCAGAAGTAGTGTATGTATAAATATAGTTCATAAATGTTTAACAGATTTTGCATATTTTTTAACATACTGCTGGTTTTATCCAGATTATTTGCCTGTTTGGACTTCAGCCTCTGTCAACATGTTTTTCAGACATGATTTATTTTTACCACAATAAATGATTTTTTTTTAAAAACACTTCATTTATTTTAAAGTGATTCTTGGTGTTCTTTAAACGTGTGTTACATGTATATACTGTATATTTAAGTACAGTATTGCCTTTAAGGATTTTAGGCTATTTTAAAATGTATTTTCAGCTGATTTGTTTTTTCCAGATTATTTGGATATTTTGACTTCAGCCTCTGTTCACCTTTTCTAGATTCCTGATGTATTACATGTACTTCATGTATTTATTGTTTTTACATCTCATGTATTTTAAGCATATTTCAAGTGTTTTCAACGTATTCCGTGGTTTTTGGGGGCCATATTTCTGGTTTTATTTTGGTTGACCTCTCCAACATGGCGGCGGTAACCAGACACCTCGGGACAGGAAGCGGGTCAGCCGCCGCGCCTGCGCAGTGGCTGAGCCCGGGTCCCTGTAAAGATGTCTGAGCAGGCGGGGAGGGAGCGGAGCGGAGGACCCGAAACAAGCGCGCAGAACCTGCAGCTGTCCAACACTTCCCCCGTCAAGGTAAGAGCAGGCGGCCCCGTAGGTCCGCTCTGACTACACCGACATGCAGCGGAAGGTTCCGGGCTCCGGTTGAGCCCGGTTGGAGCCCCGCGGGGCGGCGGGATTTGCGGAACGGAGCACAAATGTTGCGGAGGGCGCGCGGCGCTGTGGCAGGGGCGTGTCCGCCATCTTGTGAGCCGAGTGGCGCCTGAACCAGCTGCGGCTGTGAGCGCCCTCCGAGCGGGCCGCACCAAATGGCCGCTAACCGCCGAATTACCGGTGCGCCGCCGCCGCTGTGCCCGTTCTCGGCGCTCTGGGCCGGTTTGGTGCCGCCGTGGACCCGTACCGACCGCCGCCGTGTCCGTGTGGAGAACCGGAGGAGCAGCCGCAGCCTTTTGTTGTCCTCCCCCTCCTCCCTCTCCTCCTCTCTCCTTGTTTGTTTGGAAAGCCTGCCAGGCGCATGCGTGTAACCATGGCGCTCGTTTCTGCGTATGAACGAAAACAGATCAAATGTAACGACAGCGCGTGGCAGTTTGTCACCACACACACACACACACACACACACACACACACACACACACACACACACACACACACACACACACACACACACACACAGAGCCGCTGATCGATCACTGTGATCAGATGTGTCTAAGAGGCCACTGTTTGCCGCCAAAACCAACAGCTCAGCCCGGTGTTACCGAGCAGTCCGTCACCCTGTCAACCGGAGCCACCGAACGGAACAGCCGAACCCGAAATCCGACCTGTCCGAACACACAACACCTGAGTCCAGCTGCAGCTGGATGGCGTTGATGTTAACACTGATTGATCAGTGATTAATCTCATCGATCAGCTCCTGATCCTGTCCTGATGATCAAAGTATTGATTATCTGTTGATGTACTAATAGATCATCAGGTCCAGATGAGTAAAGTACATCCGAGTGTTTATTATTATTGTCTATAAATGACCATAAATAATAAGTATCAGTTGGTTCTGTTCATGTTCCACATCAGAACAGGGTTCTTCAGGTTCCTGTTTTAAACACACCTTTATAAATGTGAACAACTCTGACAGGTGATCATCACCTGAGTGCACCTCTTTGATGTCACCTGTCTCTCCTGTCCAGGCAGGTCGATGTCATTCTGATGTGCAGCTGAGATGTCCAATGACAGCCAGGGATCGGTGAAGGGGGAGGCGGCCATGCTGATCTCTCCCTCAGCCTCCGCATCCTCTCAGGGACCGCCCCTTTCTCCGTCCACCGCCACCAAAACACCTGAGCTCCCAGGTAAACCTGTCAGTCCTTCACCTGTCTCTCTCTCTCACCTGTCTGTCTGTCTGTCTCACCTGTCTGTCTGTCTGTCTCATCTGTGTGTGTGCGCGTCTGTAGATGAGCTGGTCCAGGCCGGCTGGTCCAAGTGCTGGTCCCGGAGGGAGAACCGGCCGTACTACTTCAACAGATTCACCAATCAGAGCCTGTGGGAGGTGCCAGTGCTGGGTCAGCATGATGTCATCGTGAGTCCCTCCCCCAACAAACAATAAACAAACAAATAACTACATGATCTAAAGTTATTGATCTGTCTAATTATTGATCTAATTATTGATTGTTTCCAGTCTGATCCGTTGGGTCTAAATGCGGCTCCTGCAGAGGGTGGAGACAGTAACCTTGGTAACGGTCAGAGGAAGAGAAGGAGCTCTGAGGAACAGGGGGCGGGGCCCAACAGCTTCAAACGTACGAAGGTAAACGTTAAAGCTGCAGCTGAACAGGTGTCATGGCTGACCAACCGGGTGCTGGGTGTTTCTCAGGTGTGTGCAGGCTGATGAACAGATTGACCTGCTGCACCTGAAGATGATTCCTGAGCTCAGGAGGATTTAGATCTGTTCTGCTTTAAGCTCCGTTTGTTAGCCTCATCTGCAGTCGGCGATGTTGACTGACCTGGTGGATTTGATTGGATGAAAGTTTATGACTCGGCCTGAAGGTGTGTTTCTGTTTCAGGTGGAGCCCACCACGCCCATCTCTCCCAGCACCCCGGGGGTCAAACCCTGGAGCTCCGCCCCTGAGGACAAACAGGCCCAGTCAGCCACTCCCACGACCCCAAGCCCCGCCCCCGCACCATACAGACCAGCAGTGTGAGTGCTGAGGCCACGCCCCCTACTGTTACCTGCTGGTGGCCCTCCAGGAGGTTTAATCAGATGTTTGTGGTCGTTTTCAGGATCTACTGGGACCTGGACATCCAGACCAACGCCGTGATCAGAGAACACGCCCCCGCCGCTCACCTGCCGCCCCACCCAGAGATTGAGCTGCAGAGAGCTCAGCTGGTCACCAAGCTGAGGCAACACTACCATGAGCTGTGCCACCAGAGAGAAGGTACGCTGACAACACCTGTAGCCGTCGGGGTCACCTGGAGACAGGTGTGGACAGTGACACCTGGACAGTCTATGTAGCATGGTGCTCCTCTGAGTCGCTGCTGAAGATAGAAATCCAGTCCTTTACCTGAGGTTCAACCTGGAACTAGCATGGGTACCTGAACCGTACTGACAGCCATCAAACGTTATGTTAACAAGCACCTGTCTCATTGCTTGTCCACCTGTGCAGGTATTGATCCGCCCCGGGAGTCCTTCAACCGCTGGCTGCTGGAGAGGAAAGTGATCGATAAAGGTCAGGACCCGTTACTGCCCAGCGACTGTGAGCCAGTCATCTCCCCGTCCATGTTCAGAGAGGTGATGAACGACATCCCCATCAGGTACCTGTCTGCCTGTCACCTGTCTGTCAGAATGTGACTTCAAACTGATCAGTCGTAAGAAACTAAATATTTTAATAATTATATTTTTATTTGCTGACTTATTGATTATTATTTGATGACATGAAGATGATTATATATTGATCCTGTATTGATTGTGTATTAATTGTGTTTTGATTATGTAATGATTTGTGTCACAGGTTGTCTCGCATTAAGTACAAAGAGGAGGCCCGGAAGCTTCTGTTTAAATATGCTGAAGCTGCCAAGAAGATGATCGACTCTAGGTAGATGACAGCTGACCAATCACAGAGTTTCATTCTGCTGAGGTCAGCAGCCAGCGGGTGGGCTGACCTCTGTCATGTGACCTCTGTAATGTGACCTCTGTCATGTGACCTGCAGGAACGCCAGTCCGGAGAGCAGGAAGGTGGTGAAGTGGAACGCTGAGGACACTATGAGCTGGTTGCGCAGAGATCACTCCGCCAGCAAGGAGGACTACATGGTAACCCCTGAGAGCCGCTGTTTGACAGGTGTTTACAGACAGGTGTAGGATGTGCAGCAGCTCAGGTGTGACCGCTGTGTGTCTGCAGGATCGCCTGGAGCACCTGAGGCAGCAGTGTGGACCCCACGTCGCCGCCGTCGCCAAAGACTCCGTGGAGGGAATCTGCTCCAAGATCTACCAGCTGTCTGCAGAGTACAGCCGCCGCCTGCGACAGACACACCTGAGCCTGCTGCAGGATCCGCCCACAGGTAAACACACCTACCTGCCCACAGGTAAACACACCTACCGCTCACAGGTAAACACACCTACCGCTCACAGGTAAACACACCTACCAACCTACAGCTAAACACACCTACCTGAGCATACTGTCCTGTTTGTATGATGTCCCTCCTCTGTGTTTGGCATGTTTTTGGCGTGTTAGAGGCGTGTGCATCGCCGCCCCAGTCCCGTCTGGTCTACTGCTACCCGGTCCGTCTGTCCGTCCCGTCGCCACCGCTGCCCCGAGTGGAGCTGCACTTTGAGAACGACGTGGCCTGCCTCCGCTTCAGAGGGGAGATGGTCAAAGTCAACAGAGGACACTTCAGCAAGCTGGTCGGTACTACACAGTCCTACTGCTACCTTAATGCAGTATTACTACTAATACTACCTAAACACAGTCCTACTACTAATACTACCACCTTAACGCAGTACTACCACTAATACTACCTTAATGCAGTACTACTACTACCACCTTTACTTAGAGTACTGACACGTACTACACTACTGACTCTGATGACATTTGTTGAATGAACAAACCTCTGTCCACCTGTTTCTCACCTGTCCTACCTGTGTCTCACCTGTCCTACCTGTGTCTCACCTGTCCTACCTGTTTCTCACCTGCCCTACCTGTGTCTCACCTGTCCTACCTGTGTCTCACCTGTCCTACCTGTGTCTCACCTGTCCTACCTGTGTCTCACCTGTCCTACCTGTCCAGGAGCTGCTGTACAGGTACAGCTGTATAGATGACCCTCGCTTTGAGAAGTTCCTGTCCAGAGTTTGGTGCCTCCTGAAGAGATACCAGGTGAGCTGATTAGCTAATTATCTTCCAGCCACTGTCACCATGGCGACCACTCAGCATTAACCAGGTGTGTCTGTGTCCAGGTGATGTTTGGCAGCGGCGCCAACGAGGGGACGGGCCTGCAGGGGGCGCTGCCGGTGTCCGTGTTCGAGGCGCTGAACCGACAGTTTGGCGTTTCCTTCGAGTGTTTCGCCTCGCCGCTCAACTGCTACTACAAACAGTTCTGCTCTGCCTTCCCCGACATTGACGGCTTCTTCGGATCCAGAGGGTGAGGCTGCTGCAGCTGGACACACCTGCACACACCTGGACACTTCGTACATATCTATACACACCTGGACACACCTGTGTAGTACTGCAGTGTCCCAGTATAACCAGTATACTGTGTTTCCAGGCCGTTCCTGTCTTTCTGTCCCGTCAGCGGCTCCTTTGAAGCAAATCCTCCGTTCTGTGAGGAGCTGATGGATGCCATGGTGACGCACTTTGAGGTCAGTATTCTGGACTGGTTCTGCTCTGGACTGGTTCTGCTCTGTACTGGTCTGTACTGGTTGATGATAAATGGTAAACAGTTTGCTTTTCTTGACACCTTTTTAACCTGAGCACGTGTTCCTCACCTGAGGGAACAGAACTGCCAACCTCACGATTAGAGGACTACCTGGTCTACCACCTGAGCCACCCCATGTACTGGTTCTGTACTGGTTCTGTGGTTTTGTACTGGTTCTGTGGTTTTGTACTGGTTCTGCGGTTCTGCTGGTTCTATACTGGTTCTGTGGCTCTGTGGTGGCCCACGTCCTGACTGTGTCCCCTCTCTACCAGGACCTGTTGGACCAGTCCTCGGAGCCCCTGTCCTTCATCGTCTTCGTGCCAGAGTGGCGTGACCCGGTGACACCGGCTCTGACCCGTATGGAGGCCAGTCGGTTCCTCCGCCACCAGCTGAGCGTTCCGGCCTACGAACACGAGTACAGATCAGGCAGCCAGCACATCTGCAAGAGGTACTGCAGTACTACACCATGTTTGACTGTACTTCTGCTGTCCTACTGTAGTCCTGCTACTGTCTGCTGATACTCGCAGTACTGTAATCCTCTGTGTATTCCAGGGATGAGATGTACTACCGGGCGGTACACGGTACTGCAGTACTCTTCCTCCAGAACGACGCCGGTTTTGCGAAGTGGGCTCCGACTCCAGAGCGTCTGGCCGAGCTGACGGCAGCGTACCGCCCCTCCCTGCCCCGCACCTCCTCCCTGTCCTCACCTGGCCCCGCCCACATTGTACCTGGAGACAGAGACTCTGCCCCCAAGGCCTCTGATAGGACGCAGAGCGCTGTGGCGCCACCTGGTGGCCACGACAACAACAATAACAGCAGTAGTGGTGGCAGCAGCAGTAGCAGTCCTCGAGACAAGATAGCTGCTGTGTAGAGGGGGCGGGGTTTGTGGTGACCCCGTCCCCTTTGTGTTCCTGACTGTTGTCTCGTCCCTTCAGATTGTCCCTCACCAGCACCTGTAGCACCCTCAGTTCATACCCACAATGCCCTTCTGCCACTGCCAGCAGGGGGCAGGGCCTGATTGACCCTGTTGTCTGATTGGCTCACGCTGTGTCCCTCAATCTGGTTTGTCCCTGCTGACTACACACGATCTGATTGGTTGAAACTCTGCAGCTGACTCAGCTGTGGTTGAAGCCAATCAGAAAACGTTATTCAGCGACTCATCGGAGCTCCACCAATAAAAACCTTTTCACTCACCTGTGTTGTCACGTGTGACGGGGCCACTGGACGTCCTCTGATTGGTCCCCACACTGACAGGGCTCAGTGATTGTTCGACAAGGCAGCTATCGTTTCTATTGGACTCAAGCGGCATCCTGTTTTTGGCCCCGCCCCCTCCGACGGCCTGGCCCCACCTCCTCTGATGGCCTGGCCCCGCCCCCTCTGACGGCCTGGCCCTGGTGGATTGTGGGAAAGAGATCATTCGGTGTATTCTCTGGGGACGAGGCAGGTTGGAACTGGGAGTCTGGTTCAGACTGGTGAGGAGGACAGACTCCTCAGAGGGGCGGAGTCACTGCCGCAGAGGGGGCGGAGCCGCAGATGTTCCTCCAGGTGTTCGAGTTCTTTAATCAGCAGTTTGTGTTTCGTCTAAAGTTCACGTGTTTACAACTTTCTCAACATTTATTCATTTTTTTTCTTAATTCGTCTCACATTTTACATCTTAGTTTGAGGTTTTCTGATTCTTTTGTAAATATCAGCCTAAACTGATTCTGGATTTTTAGGCAGACGCTGACTTGTAGGGAGTTAAATAATCAGATCTATTATTATATCTCGGTGAATCTGTTCACCGAAATAGAATATGTTGTTCTAGTTTTTAACCTGGTGACTCCACACCGCTGTCTGCTACGCTACATGTGCTGCTCAGTGCTGTAACCAGTGGAGCCGCCCTGCTGGACAAAGGTGTGATGATATGTTTCTAAATTATCTTCTGTTCCGATACAACCTGTCTATGATCAGCTGATACGATCTGTCCGTGATCAGCTGATATGCTCTGTCGGTGATCAGCTGACGGATGTATCGGTTGGTTTGTAAACTAATATTTCAACCTCCTCTTGAAACATTCTTTTCTTCGATCATACGTCTGTTTAAAATTATAGCTTTTCTCTAAATTTCACTAAAATTCATTTAACTTTCTTCTTTTTTCTTGAAAGAATTTCTTAGTTTGTGTTTCTCATCTTTTTTGTGTGTTTTATGAAATTAGTGAATTGTTGTATTTTCATGTTTGTTTTCTCATGTAAATATTCGGATTTCTTCAGATAAAAACTGGTTTTATTGTGTTTTCTGAAAGTCTTTCATCAAAACCTAAAATGAAGGCTCTGTGGCTCCTCCCCCTTTGTAACCCAGCGTTCTGATTGGCTGCGGGCCCTCTGAGGTATGTGTAGATAGTGTACAGTGGAACTGATCTGGAGTCTGTTGATGTTCTTTTGCTGTTATAATGATTGAAAACAGTTTTTATTTGATTTAATTTAACGTTTTTAAAGAGACGTCTGTGTATTTACAGCCTCATAGTTTGTTTTCAACTAAACCAAAGTGTTATTAAGAAGATCTCTATCTGTGTGTACAGTCCGGTGTGTAGAGCTCAGCTGGATTCTCCTCTGTTAGTCCTCAGTTCGTCCTTTGCTCTGCTTTTATGTCTGTTTTTAGTTTCCTGGTGCATGAACTGTTTGGACTCTAAACGATGTTCTCCTGATCCGGACCGTCAGAACCATCACCAACATGTTCCTCCACTGGTTCCCTTCACCTGGTTCAGTGTTTAAAGGAGCAGCCCCACATTTTGGAGTTCTGGAGCAGCGCTAGAAGTTTCCCCCTCCTTCCAGTGTTTGTGCTAAGCTAGGCTAATGTAGGACTGTTCCTCTGTTTGGTACCAAGCTGCAGGAAGAAGACAAACTGGAGAAGTTCTGTTGTTTTTATCGGGTCTGTGCAGTCTCTCCTATAGAACCATTCTAACACCTGATCTGTCATTGTTTGGTTAGTTTTCTGTCATGAAGCCGAGGACACAAAGTTTCCTGATCAGAAAGTTCAGACTGATTTCACCTCAGAGCTGCTCCTGAAGTCTTGGAACATCTGAGATCCTTCTGAACTGATCCAAACAGAGGAACCGTCTGAACCTTCTGATCCGCCTCGTATCCACAGAAAGCTCTGGGTTTTGTTCAGATTAAATGTTTCTTAGAGGAAAGGTTGTAAAGATCTAAAGGTTTATCTCCTGGTTTGTGTTCTTGGTGTTTGTTCGCTGAGCTCCAGAACTGAAACAGGAAGTGGGGTCCTCTGAGCTACAGAATGTAAATACAGTGTGTCCTTCGTCCTGCCTGCGGACAAAATGCAGCTTCTCTCCCAGTAAAAGTATATCCAGCCCAGGCCAACCAGTTCCTGTCGTCCTTCTGCGTCACTCACATGAAGCTGAACCAGAAAAAAACAGTTTATCAAACATGAATTATGCTAAACATTCGACTGATGGTAGCTCCACCTCTACTTGAGGGGAAAACATCCTGGTTAAAGTTTTATTTCAGCAAACCAACACGTTTAGATGGAAGAGAACCAGAAACGCACAGTTCAGACTGTGATTCACAGAGAACAGCTATATAACAATAAGTTTAACCCTCGTGTCGTCCTGCGGGTCAAAATTGACCCGTTAAAGTTTGAAAATGTGGAGAAAAAAAAAATATTTTCACAGTGAAACTTCTGATGTCCACATTTTCAACATTTTTGGGAAAATTTTGAACATTTTTGGTGGAAAAAAAAAAGTGAAAATGTATCAAATTGTGTGTTTTATGTTCCTTGTTGCCCCCCCCTCCATCTCTATCCCTCTACCTCGTCTGTCCCTCTCAACCCACCCGGCCAGCAGCAGATGGGTTCCCCACATTAGAGCCGGGTTCTGCTCCAGGTTTTTTTCCCTGTAAAAGGGTGTTTTCCTGCCACTGTCTCCTTAGGGCTGCTCTGGGGGTTCAGGCATATGGGTTCTGGAAAGCGTCTAGAGACAATTTGACTCTAATTGGCGCTATATAAATAAAATTGAATTGAAAATTGAATTGAATTGAAAAATGTTTAAGAACATTCACAAAAAAAACTACCAAAGTCCAGTGAAACTCGCTGGAGTGAAATTTGCAGGAGCCAGTGCAGGGAGGACAGAAATAACAGGAGGAGGAGGAAGAAGAGGAGGATGAGGGCTCATCTTGTGTTGTTCAGTTCATGATTTTTATGTGAATGCTCTTAAAGAAAATATTAGATGTTTTAGTGATATCAAAAGACAAAACATTTCAGAAACGAGACACAAAACGACTAAAAATGAGACAAATGATGCAAAAAAGTGACAACTGGACAAACGACAAAAAATTACACAAATGACACAAGACAAAAAAAACAAAAAAATAGACGACGCAAGCAAGACCAAAAAACACAAAACGACAAAAACGATGCTCAAAACAACAAATAAAGCAAAACACAAAAGACAAAAAACACAAGCGAGACAAAAAGAAAACAGAAAAAGACAAAAACATGACAAAATATTACAAAAACGAGACACAAAATAAAAGTAATTAAAAGTTCGAAAATGTGGAAAAAAATATAGATTTTCAGTGTAACTTCTGATGTCCACATTTTCAACATTTTTGGGAAATCTTTGAACATTTTTTGGTGGAAAAAAAGAAATGTTAAATATGTTTCTTAAGGGGGCTGTACAGTGGCGTAGTGGTTAGCACTTTCGCCTTGCAGCGAGAAGGTCCCTGGTTCACGTCCCGGCTCGGACCTGGGATCTTTCTGCATGGAGTTTGCATGTTCTCCCTGTGCATGCGTGGGTTTTCTCCAGGTACTCCGGCTTCCTCCCACAGTCTAATTCTAAATTGCCCGTAGGTGTGAGTGTGTGAGTGCTTGTTTGTCTTTGTGTGTGGCCCTGCGACAGACTGGCGACCTGTCTAGGGTGTCCCCTGCCTTCGCCCGAGTCAGCTGGGATAGGCTCCACCCCCCCGCGACCCTAGTGAGGATTAAGCGGTGGATAGATAATGGATGGATGGATGGATGGATGGATGTTTCTTAAGAACATTCACATAAAATATTTTTATGTGAATGTTCTTCAAGAAAATAGAAGTTTGACTGATATACACACGTCGACAAAATTGTTGGTCTCCCTCAGTTAATGAAAGAAAAACCCACAATGGTCACAGAAATAATTTGAATCTGACAAAAGTAATAATAAATAAAAATTCTATGAAAATTAACCAATGAAAATCAGACATTGCTTTTGAACCGTGGTTTAACAGAATTATTTAAAAAAATAAACTCATAAAACAGGCCTGGACAAAAATGATGGGACCCCTAGAAAAGACAGAAAATAATGTGACCATACGGACATGTTCCATCAAGGTGTGTCCTCTAATTAGCATCACAGGTGTCTACAAACTTGTAATCAGTCAGTCGGCCTATTTATAGGGTTACAGTAGTCACTGTGCTGTTTGGTGACATGGTGTGAACCACACTAAACATGGACCAGAGGAAGCCAAGGAGAGAGTTGTCTCAGGAGATTAGAAAGAAAATTATAGACCAACATGTTAAAGGTAAAGGCTAGAAGACCATCTCCAAGCAGCTTGATGTTCCTGTGACTACAGTTGCACATATTATTCAGAAATGTAAGATCCATGGGACTGTAGCCAACCTCCCTGGACGTGGCCACAGGAGGAAAACTGATGACAAATGGAAGAGATGGATAATAGGAATGGTAACAAAAGAGCCCAGAACAACCTCTAAAGACATTAAAGGTGAACTCCAAGGTCAAGCTACATCAGTGTCAGATCACACCATCCATCACTGTTTGAGCCAAAGTGGACTTCATGGGAGACGACCAAGGAGGACACCATTGTTGAAAACAAACCATAAAAAAGCCAGATTGGAATTTGCCAAACTGCATGTTGACAAGCCACAAAGCTTCTGGGAGAATGTCCTATGGACAGACGAGACAAAGCTGGAACTTTCTGGCACATCAGCTCTATGTTCACAGATGCAGAAATGAAGCATATGAAGAAAAGAACACTGTCCCTACTGTGGAACATGGAGGAGGTTCTGTTATGTTCTGGGGCTGCTTTGCTGCATCTGGTACAGGGTGTCTGGAATCTGTGCAGGTACAATGAAATCTCATGACTATCAAGGTATTCTAGAGAGAAATGTGCTGCCCAGTGTCAGAAAGCTTGGTCTCAGTCGCAGGTCATGGGTCTTTCAACAGGATAATGAGCCAAAACACAGCTAGAAACAGCTAAGAATGGCTAAGAGGAAAACATTGGACTATTCTGAAGTGGCCTCTATGAGCCCTGATCTAAATCCTATTGAACATCTGTGGAAGGAGCTGAAACATGGCGTCTGGAGAAGGAACCTTCAAACCTGAGACAACTGGAGCAGTCTGCTGATGAGGAGTGGACCAGAATACCTGCTGAGAGGTGCAGAAGTCTCACTGACAGTTACACAAATGCTTTGATTGCAGTGATTGCCTCAAAAGGTTGAGCAACAAAAAATTAAGTTAAGGGGACCATCATTTTTGTCTAGGCCTGTTTCATGAGTTTATTTTTTAAAATAATTCTGTTGAACCATGGTTCAAAAGCAATGTCTGATTTTCATTGGTTCATTTTCATAGAATTTTTATTCATTATTACTTTTGTCAGATTCAAATTACTTCTGTGACCATTGTGGGTTTTCCTTTTATTAATCGAGGGAGACCAACAACTTTGTCCACGTGTGTATGTGGAATCACGTTAGATATTTTTAGGATTGTTTTGGAAGATTTTTACTCATTTTTTTGAAAATATTTACAAGAATTTTCTTTGGGGGATTTGTTTTTCAATAAAACTTTTAAGGAATTATTGGAATTTTCTTCCTTACGGTTTTGCAAATTTTCAGAAATTTGGGGAATTGTTTTTCTGAATTTTTGGATTTGGATTCTGAATTTTGTTCAGACAAGGAAACGATATTTTTGGGGGCCCATAAATGAGGACAACAGGAGGGTTAAAGACAGACCTGGTGACTGGTTGAGATGATGTTCCTACATGGTGTGGTTGATGCCAGAACCTCCTCTGGTCCCAAATCAGCTGGATGGACAAACATCTGACACCCGAACCAACAGGAACCTTACAGGTAGAACCGGCTCTGACCGGGCCATTGTGTTCTGAAGCTGCTGCAGATGATGGAAAATACAGAAAGTGTGAATCCGCTTTCATAGAAACGGTCAGAAACGTTCTGCAGCGGATCTTCACCGTGACAAACCATTCCGATCAATAATCAATGTGGAGCTGAGTGGGTGCAGTTCCTCCGGCGGCCTGAGGGGGCAGCAGTGGAGCTCTGCCTGAACAGCAGCAGGAGAAGAAGAGCCGCTGCGGTTGATGCTGTTAGCTGTAGCCGCCGTTAGCCTAGCAGAGTTAGCTCCGTTACACCGGACCGGACCGGATCAGAAACGTTTGGACCGGGTCATACCGTTTCACTATGGGAGCCCACCGCAGTGAGGGAGGCCGGGACTGGCTCGAGCAGGACGGACTGGAACCACCGGAGCACAGCCCGGTGAGGAGCTAACGGCGGCTAACGAGTTAGCTTCGGATGTGATTATATTATATTATATTATCCATCCATCCATTATCTATACACCGCTTAATCCTCACTAGGGTCTTGGGTTTAAACCCATCAGTATCATATATTTATAGAATAATAATTCTTCATTAATTTCTATATTAATATATTTGACTTTACAGAAAGCTTCACATTAACTTAATTAAGTTCTGTGTGACGGGATCTAAGAAGAACCATCTGAAACCAAACCTGAAGATCCTCAAAGTACAGACCTCAGATCAGTTTAACTGCAGTTAAATGCTGATCGATAATAAGTCCAGTAACGGATCAATAAGTCCCGTAACAGATCAATAAGTCCAGTAATGGATCAATAAGTCCCGTAACAGATCAATAAATCCAGTAACGGATTAATAATACTGATCAATAATCAATAACTGTGTCTATAGAAGCCGTGGAACCTGATGATCAAACACCGACAGATTCACAGACGTGGACGACGCTCTCATATGACAGTCAGGTCAGTATCGGGTTCTACTGGATTCTATCAGGTTCTACTGGGTTCTATCACGTTCTACAGGGTTTCACTATGTCTACCAGGTTCCACTGGGTTCTGCTGGGTTTTCTGATCAGTACTACTGGAGTCCAGCCTGGTTTCTCCTGAATTTGATGATGATGATGCAGGAAGAGCCAGTCAGAGCAGGATTTGTTGATGATGTAATTGTTTTTTATTCAGTAGCAACTTTATTGACATGAAATGTCGATACAACAACAGAAATGCAGCTCAGTGCTGAGAACATTTCACACCTGTACCTGTTTCTCATGTCACACCTGTACCTGTGAAGGTGAACAGATTTTTTTAATATCTTTATTTTTAGCCCTGTTGTTCTGTATTTCCTGTTTTGCCTCACCTGTACCTGTAAATTTCCCCAGTGAGGATCAATAAGGTTTCTTCATCCTGTGATGAGGCCCTCAGGTGTTGGTCTCAGGTGTGGGTCTCAGGTGAATGATGATCTTCTTACCTCTGTGCAGCTACACGGATCCTCAGGTGTCCATGGACCTGCTGAGGGCGGTGCTTCAGCCGAGCTTCAACAACGACATCATGGCCGTGTTCAGGAAGTACCACAAGGTCAGATAGCACACTGGACAGGTGTGGACAGGTGTGGACAGGTGTGACCAGTTTGTGTGTTTGTGTTGCAGTTCTTTGAGAAAGCGGCTGAGAACGTGAAGGAGAACGTTGGAGAAGACGTTCAGACCGATCAGCTGATCAGGGAGGCCTGCAGGAACGTTCTGGAACACGTGAGATCACTTCCTGTTGTTAGACCACTGGTCATGTGACCGCATGTACTCACCTGTGTGGTAACCATGTTATCCTGTGATATCATCACCAGGCCAAACACCTGTTTCCAGAAGGGGAGGCAAAGAGGGTGGGGCCAGAGGTCACCATCAAGGTAGGAGCTCTCACACCGACCAATCACAACAAAGCAGACTGGATCTCACCTGGTTCTGTGTCTCACCTGGTTCTGTGTTCTGTCAGAGGTCCAGAGCTACTGATGAAGACTGCGGTCAGAGAGGATCTCCTCTCCCCAAGAAGGTACTGAGACACCTGAGCTGCCAGGTGTGATTCAGGTGGAGGTGACAGGTAGAGGTATCAGGTGGAGATGATGATATTGATCCAGTGATTCTGATAATTTTCTCTCAGCAGAGGAAAAGTCGTCCAGGTGCTATCATCTCGTCTGATAGGACGCTGAGCTTCTCCTCTCAGTGAGTACCTGGCAGGTGACATCATCAGTGTCCAGGTAGAACATCACACCTGATGACTGTGTTTCTGTCCTCAGAGTGAAGCCCAAGTCTGATCCAGTCAAGAGGGAGGGGCCAAAGGTGAGTCCGTTATAGGAGAACTTACCTGAAACACACCTGATGGGGGCGCTGCTGTAGTTCACACTGTTACCTGATGGGGGCGCTGTGTTTGTGTTTCAGTGGGATCCATCCAGACTTAGTGACAGCAGCACATTTGTTCTGGGCTCCAGAGCCAACAAGTAAGTCAGCAACACCAAAACAACATGTAAACAATACATAAACAACATGAAAAAATGATGATGATGTAAACATGACGATGTAAACAACATGATGATGTAAACAACATCCATCCATCCATCCATCATCTATACACCGCTTAATCCTCACTAGGGTCGCGGGGGGGGTGGAGCCTATCCCAGCTGACTCGGGCGAAGGCAGGGGACACCCTGGACAGGTCGCCAGTCTGTCGCAGGGCTACATATAGAGACAAACAATCACTCTCACATTCACACCTACGGGCAATTTAGAATGATCAATTAACCTCAGCATGTTTTTGGACTGTGGGAGGAAGCCGGAGTACCCGGAGAAAACCCACGCATGCACAGGGAGAACATGCAAACTCCATGCAGAAAGATCCCAGGAAAGCCGGGACGTGAACCAGGGATCTTCTAGCTGCAAGGCGAAAGTGCTAACCACTACGCCACTGTGCAGCCCCATGTAAACAACATGACGAAGTAAACAATATGTAAACAACACGTAAACAATACGTCATCAACATGTAAACAACATGACGATGTAAACATGTAAACAACACGTTAACATGTAAACAATATGTAAACAACACGAAAGCAACATGATGATGTAAACAACATGTAAACAATGCGCAAACATGTAAACAATATGTAAACAACATGAAAACAACATGACGACGTAAACATGTAAACAACATGTAAACAACACGTAAACATGATGATGTAAACCACATGGTGATGTAAACAACACAAACATGTAAACAACATGATGATGTAAACATGTAACCAACACAAACATGTAAACAGCATGTAAACAACATGATGCTATAAACAATGAAAACATGATGATGTAAACAATGTGTAAACATGTAAACAACACGTTAACAATATGACCATGTAAACAACATGATGATGTAAACAACATGATGATGTAAACAACATGGCGATGTTGAGCCGGGGGTCAGTCAGGCCGATGAGCTGCACTTCGTAAAACTTGATTGGCACTGCAACATGACCAGTGATCATGTGATGCTGTGATGTCACCGCAGGGCGCTGGGAATGGGTGGGACCAGAGGACGGATCTACATCAAACATGCCGACCTGTTCAAGGTAAACCTCCTCCTCAGCTCCTCCCACTGACAGGTGACAGGAAACAGACACCCTGAAGCACACCTGAGTGTCTGCTGCACTAAACCACTTTCTGTGTGTGTCAGTATGCAGCAGATGCGAAGGACAAGCAGTGGCTGGCTGAGAGACACCACATGAGGGCAACAGGAGGGAAGATGGTGAGTTTAACACCCATCAGCTGTTTCCATGGTAACACAGTTTGAAATTTGCATGATAGAACCATGTTACACTTTAGAACTAATGTTACATGGCTGAACTGTCATGTTACATGTTAGATGTAACATGACGGTTCTAACAACCGTCATGTAACACGTTAGAACCATTACGTTAGAACCATCATGTTCCATGTTTGAACCAATATGTTAGAACCTACATGTTAGAACCGTCATGTTTTGTTAAACGGCCAGCTGTTGTGAGGTTCTGAGGAACTCACTGGGGGTTCTGTGTTCAGGCCTACCTGCTGATCGAGGAAGACATCCAGGATCTGTCCCGCAGCGATGAGTACAGGTGAGTCTGACATCACTGGGGAAAAGTACCTGTGCAGGTCATAAGCCCCACCCAGTTCTGGTTTGTTGACATGTTATTGATTTTCATTTCTTATTGATCAGTTATTGGCTGCTATAACCCTTTGATCATCCGTGTTGTACACTTAGTTAGCAGGCTGTCGCTAATGTGGCTAACATGGTGGTTGCCATGATAATGTGTGCGCGTGTGATCAGGGACTGTCCGGAGGTCAGGATGGACGAGCTGAAGCCGTTCTCTGTTCCTCTGTGGATGGTGGAGAAGATGCAGCGAGCCATGGAGGCCCAGAGAGACTCGGAGTCCTGAGAACATTCGCCTGGAGGAATGTCCAGCCAATCAGAGCAGACACTGATCATGTGAGCAGCAGGCTCTGATCTGATTAGCTCATGTCACAGTTTTTACTTTCATGCTGTTTTTTAAAATAAACCTAATCTGTGAGTCAAAGATGTTTCAGCTTCTGTTCATCACCCGGTTAACATGTAAATATGAACATGTATGTAGATTCAGATCTATGACGGTTCATTGATCAGCTCTGTGATTGGTTTAACATCAGCCAATCGGCTGTGAGCACCTGCACTTACATCACAAATACTCTGCAGGCTGTGACATCACCGTCTTTATTTAGAAAATTAAACAAAGGTGACATCACAGACTATTTTTAGAAAAGTAAACAATCAGCGGTGACATCATCACGGGGCGTAGTCACTCGATGCCTTCCTGCTTGTCTTTGATGGCGACTCGGAAACGTTCCTCCAGCAGCGACAGCTCGCTGATCAGGTCAGTGATGGCGTTGGTGAACGCTTCCTGTCAGAGAGACACGTCACAGCCTGTCAGTATGACATCATCACCCATGGACAGGTGTCCAAGTGTTACCTGGCTCAACTAAAAGTAAACCTCAATCAGAGATATCTAACTTATGTTACTGTGTGTGCTACCTGTGTGTGTGTGTGTTACCTGTGGGCTGTAGTCAGGTGTTGTCTGCACTCTGATGACGATCTTATGCTCCAGAGGATGAGGAACTTTATAACCAGCGAACAGAACCTGAGGATCCTTCAGCAGCTGACTGACACACAAACAGAACCAGGATCAGAACTAGTTCTGTCTCATTAACGTAAACACAGGGACAAAGCAGGATGACGTCGGTCTGCATAGAAACCTGTCTGATGTTATATTTTCATAATAGCCTTAGTAGTGTTAGCATGACTGTAGCTTGTTAGCACCGTGTTTTTAGCCTTATAGTACCTTGTTAGCACTGTGGCTGTAGCCTGGTGATAGCCTGTTTGCTCCGGGGCTGTAGCCCGATGTTAGCTTGCTGGCTCCATGGCTGTAGCCTGGTGTTAGCTTGCTGGCTCCGTGGCTCTAGCCCGGTGTAAGCCTGTTGGCTCCGTGGCTGTAGCCCGGTGTTAGCCTGTTAGCTCTGGGGCTGTAGGCCGGTTTGAGCCTGTTAGCACTGTGGCTGTAGCCTGGTGTTAGCCTGTTAGCTCCAGGATTGTAGCCCGATGTTAGCCTGCTGGCTCCGGGATTGTAGCCCGGTGTTAGCCTGCTGGCTCCGGGATTGTAGCCCGGTGTTAGCCTGCTGGCTCCGGGATTGTAGCCCGGTGTTACCCTGTTGGCTCCGAGGCTGTAACCCGGTGTTAGCCTATTTGCTCCGGGGCTGTAGCCCGGTTTGAGCCTGTTAGCTCCGGGTCTGTAGCCCGGTTTGAGCCTGTTAGCTTCGTGTTTTAAACCTGGTGTTAGCATATTAGCCTCGGGGCTGTAGTCCGGTGTTAGCCTGCTAGTTCCCTGGCTGTAGCCCGGTGTGAGCGTGTTAGCTCCGTGGCTGTAGCCCGGTGTTAGCGTGTTACCTCCGGGGCTGTAGCCCAGTGTTAGCCTGTTAGTTCCCTGGCTGTAGCCGGTGTTAGCGTGTTAGCTCCGGGGCTGTAGCTTGGTGTGAGCCGGACTGTGTTCGTGTGTGTGGCCTCACGCTCGGATGATGTTGCCCAGCGTATGGTCCTCCTTGTTCAGGGTGAACAGACAGGCGTTCGGGACTTTGGTGTCCTTGCTGATGCTGATCTTTTTCTCTCCTTCGAACAGCAGGAACGACTCAAACGCGGGGGGCGCGTTCATCTTCCCAGACTGAGACGAGCGGAGCCGCCGCTGCTTCTGCGGTCATTAGCGGCTGTTTAAGCGGCCTGAAGGAGCAGCGGCGCCGCCTGCCGGACTGAGCAGGAACAGGAGATAAATCAGCAGAGAACCTCCATCAAAAACACAAGAACAGACCCAGCTGAGTTCAAGGATCTGAATGTGTTTCTGTAGAATTTATCCAGGTAATCAGCCTTTAAAGAGCAGAATAATCCGACAACAGAAGCTAATTAAACTAAAGCCTTGTACTTGTTCACCTAAGATAAACCTGTTTGTCTATTTGAATTATGATTTTACATTTCTTAACTTGCTCCCAGAAGTGTTTAACAGCAGCAGAAAGTGTCCAACAGCCAAAAGAATGACACTGAATGTGAGATTTACTGAATTTAATGAACCTTTTTGTTATTTTATGTTGTTGTATGTAAACTGTTGAACACTTAAATTTCCCTCAGGATTAGTAAAGTATCTATCTATCTGTCTATTTATCGTCTACATCTCTCATCTACATGAAATTAGTTGGATTTATGTTACTGTTTATTCCTGAAATAAGTAGCAACATGCGATCCAATCTCATGATTATAATTAAACTGATTCTTGAATAATAATCCTTCATGTGAGCAGCAGTCTGTCCTTTATTTCAAACTTCTCCCTCTGGTTCAGGACCACACAGGTAGTTCTTCAGGGCCTTGCAGAGACCTTTGGAGGGGCAGGTGCTCAAAGTTCAAAGGGGGCACATGGAGCAAGAATTTGAAACACCATACAGAAACATACCTCATAATACAAGGAGCAGCAGTAGCTAAGTCTCAGGACTGCTGATCAGAAGGTCATTGGTTCAAACCCTGACCTGTGATGTAGTGTATTTGAGAAAAATTATTATTTGGAAGCTGAATTTACATCACCATTAGACACTGGACTGTTTAACTGTGGCTGCTCTTCCTGGAGTCCTTGCTTTTAAATTTCATACCTTTTCCAGACATGTACTGTAGAGTCACGGATTTGCTCCATGGTGCTGATTCATAATCTGCCCTTTATTATTCGTAGTGCTAATAATAGGTTTAAAAAACAATTAAATGATATAGAAATCATGTATTTAAATGTATTTGTACTTTTATTCAGTTTGACTATCCACTTTGCGCAAGACAGCAAGGTTCTAAAAGTTTTATATTTTATATTTCTGCATATTATATTTAATTTGTCTATATATTAGACTTTACAACATCAGCATCACTGGCTGATGTTAACATAAACTGCATTCATATCATCCCAAACCATAAAATTTGCACAGACATTCTTGCATCTTTGCACCTTTTAAACTTATATTTTCAAGCCACTTTATATTGTGTTGTTTACAGTGTGTCAATACTGCACTATTTCATTCTCATTTCTCATCCCTGTACATATTGTAAATATTATTACTACTATTTCATTATGATTTTATTACTGTTACTATGTTTATTGCTACATAAGCTGCTGTAACAATGTGAATTTCCCTTGGCGTGGGGAGAAATAAAGGACTTATCTTATTTTATATATAAATGTTATAAACAAGTACTGATATCTTTAAATGAGAGGTTGAGAGAAAAACAACTCAAATTCTTCTAATTATTATTGTTATTGTATTTGTACTGCAATAGTCCAAAATTATGTGAAAATGCATGTACGTAGTTTCAGTGAAATAACATAACCTCTGTCTCATTGCCTCTAGAAACAGGAAACACACTGCAACTCACTGACAGTAAAATAATACATCTCTCTGATGCACTTTGCCCATGACAACAGAAACACACAGAAACATGCAGAAGCCTGGCAGACTTTATCCTCTCAGCAGCTGTGTGGTTAACTAGCAGCTAGAACTGATGACAGGTGTGTGTTAGAGTCAGACACACACACACACAGGATGCTCACTTCATCAGTCATCTTGCAAAAATACACCGTACATAAACGAATCCCGCTGCAGAACCTCCTCTCCATCAGGACCATCAGTTGTTGATGTCCTCCCTCGGGTCTCCGGTTTCTAGACTAGCGGCGCTAGCGCAGAGCTACAGGGAACATCTGGACCCCTCAGAGCAGTGAGTGACGTCTGCGTAGATCACGTGACCGACCGACCGACGGTAGATCTGAATTATTATTATTTTTGTTTTATTTATTATTTTGGGCCTCGGAGACTTTTACACACACACACACACACACTTACAAATAAAAACAAAATTAAATAGAATTTAAAAAACAACTTTGACAACAGGGCACTTTGGGCATCAAGAGGCAAAAGGGAAAGTGCGTCACCGTTAACCATCAACAGTTCGGACAATTTCGGCGTTTTCCGGTCGGTAGTTCTTTTTATCCAATCACAGCACTGGTTTCTGCCTGTCAGCTCCTGTCATTGGCCAGGAGGAGTTTGTTTTTAAAAGTCGGACGCTGATTGGCTGCGTGTTTGAGGAGGTGTCGGTTTAAACCGGGGGGGCGGCAGTGAACTCAGTTTGAATCCGAGAGACCGCAGCTCTGCGCGGAAGGCTAACGGACCGACACACCGACACACCGACACACCGACACCCGGTGAGTCCCGGTGGACCAGAGAAACACCTGCGTGTTTACCTGGACGGGTTCTGCGTGTTTTACCTGTCTGTTTACTCTGGTGGTTTGAATGTTAGCAGGAAGCTAACCGTCAGTTAGCCACGGAGCTAGCTAGTTAGCATCGAGCTAACAAGCCGATTTACCGGATAACTGACGGCTCAGCCCGATACCAACGGTGTGTTTGGCCCGGTACCGGCGGTGTGTTTGACCTGGTACCACCACTGCCCTGTGTCCCAGCAGCAACCGGACCGTCAGCACTCATGGCCTCCCAGAACATGGACCCTGCAGCGGCGGCAGCTTCCTCCACAGCCGCTCTGAAGGGCAGCGAGAGCGGCGGCAGCGCGGCCCGAGGCTCGGTGTCCAAACGGTGAGTCAGACCGGAGCCCTGCTGGGGGTTCTACATTACAACCGGTCCAGGTGTTGAAGTTCTGATATTAAAGATGACATTTAGCTGTGCAGTAGTAATGAATAATTAATTAATTGATGAATTAGCAGCTAATGTCAGATGTTGTGTTTGTCTCCAGGCTGCAGCAGGAGCTAATGACCCTCATGGTGAGTTCTCTGTCCTTTCTGTCAGAGGAGGACCTGGTGATGGCCTCAGACTGTTCTCCTCACCAACACTCAAACGTAGAGTCAGTATTGGTGAGGAGAACGTCAGCTACAGGCTGTTCTCTGAGGGCCTGTAGCTGCTGTTCTGAACCTGGAGGGAACCCTGTGTGGAGATCACAGCTCCTTCAGATAGATGACCACAACTGCATCACGGACACAGAAAGCCGTAACACTGGAACATCTACAGGCGTACTTCATGATGACGACAAAAGCGAGGCACAAAGTGACAAAACGAGACACAAAGTGACAAAAACAAGACAAATCAACAAGACACAAAATGACGAAAATAAAACGCAAAGCAACTAAAACAAATCGGCACATCTCTATCAGGGACACAGGAAGCTGTAACGCTAGAACATTTAGACTGAAGTGTTTCCAGAGCCGCTGTGATTGGTCGGCATACTTCATGACATCACTGTTGGAGATGCGTTGATAGAAGTTTAGATGTTGAGCTGCAGCTTTGATGTCAGATCCTGGAGATGTTCTCCTGACTCTCTGTGACCTTCTGCAGATGTCGGGGGATAAGGGGATCTCAGCGTTTCCAGAATCAGATAATCTCTTCAAATGGGTCGGAACCATCGATGGAGCTCAGGGGACGGTACGTTCACTGATTGGTTGATTTGTTTGTTGATCGGTTTATTGATTGGTGGATATGTTCGTTGATTGGTTGGTTGATGTGTCATACAGTACACGTAGAACACATATGGCCAGTTCAGTCTCAGCTCCTTCAGCTGCTGGTTTGTGTCTGACATCAGGAGTACTGAGATACTGCAGTACTGTGGAGAGAGTACTTTTAGAAGTGGCGGTACAGCGGTCAGAAGGTGTGTCTGTCTCACCTGTACAGGTGTACGAGGGCCTCCGGTACCGGCTGTCCCTGGACTTCCCGGCTGGTTATCCCTACCAGGCTCCTCGGGTGAAGTTCGTCACTCCGTGTTTCCATCCCAACGTGGACGACCAGGGCTTCATCTGCCTGGACATCCTGAAGGACAAGTGGTCAGCCCTGTACGACGTCCGCTCCATCCTGCTGTCCATCCAGAGCCTGCTGGGAGGTAACCAGTACAACCAGTATGACTGGTGTAACCAGTATAACTAGAGTAACCACTATGACTAGTGTAACCAGTACAACTAGTATAACCGGTGTAACCAGTATAACCAATATTACTAGTGTAACCAGTAGAACTAGTATAGCCAGTATACCCATCAGTGTTTCCTCTAGGATTTTTGTCAAAAGCGGTGGCAGGTTCTCCGGGGAGTCGTGGCAATGTAAACAAATGACACTTGACTGCAGGTTTTCCTTGTACAACCTATTTATTGAATGGCCAGATGAAAATGGTTTTCTAAAGGCTGAATGTAAAAAAAAAAAAAAAAAAAAAATTGAACAAGGTCATCTGAAAATGCAGTCAGCAGGTACATCATGGAGTGTAGCTATTAGCTTAATGCTATTATGGTACCTCGTTGCTTGACTTGATGTCACTTTCAAGGCTACTACTACTACTGCTTCTATGGCTACTACTACTACTACTACTATTACAACTTCTATGGCTACTACTACTACTACTTCTATGGCTACTACTACCACTTATATGGCTACTACTTCTTCTATGGCTACTACTGCTACTACTACTATTTCTATGACTACTACTACTTCTATGGCAGCTACTACTACTACTTCTATGGCTACTACAACTACTACTACTTCTTCTATGGCTACTACTACTACTTCTATGGCTGCTACTAGTACTACTACTTCTTCTATGGCTACTACTTCTATGACTACTACTTCTATGGCTACTACTACTACTACTACCACTACTTCTATGGCTACTACTACTACTTCTATGACTACTACTACTTCTGTGGCTACTACTACTACTACTACTTCTATGGCTACTACTACTACTTCTATGGCTACTACTGCTACTACTGTATTTTCCAGATTATTGAGTGACCTTAATTTAAGCCACACCCATTTAAATAGAAAACATATCAGCCTCACCTGTCTATGAGCTGCAGGTGTCCACGTTGTCACATGAGATATTTACAAATATATATATTTTTACTTATAATTAAATGAATGCTTTTTTCCGAACAGTGCTGGTAACACGGCAGTAAATCGATGTTTGCTAATGTCATTGGTCCACTGTGACCTGTTCTATAATTTCATTGGTCTTATGTGACGAGGCTAGATGTTTTGACTCCATGAAGCTGGCTGTATAAATCTATAAATTAGCCACATTGTTGTTTAAGTCAGAGGGTTCAAAGCGTGTGAAAAAAGTAGCGGCTTGTAGTCTGGAAAGTATGGTAGTACTACCACTTGAACTACTACTAGTTTGAAGTACAATTCCATCAGGAACATTAACCAAATATAATAATAAAAGTTTGTAGCTGATCCTCTAAAACCAGCTGAGACCAGAACAAGCTTCAGGTTGATCTACAGGCAGTGTTTCCTCGGAGAGACTGAGAGGACAACCAGTAAATAAACAGAACAGAGGAGCAGGTAGAGGGGATCCATCCAGCATGGAGAAACATCTACAGATGATAAGAGTAGAGAGGAGACATGGATATAGAAAAACATCTACAGGATGAGGGGATGGAAGGAGCTCCAGGAGAAACGAACTGGAGGTTCTGGAAGACGTTTCTAGAAACGTCTTCCAGAACCTCTAGCTTGTTTTGTCCTGAAGCTCCTACCATCACCAGGACCTGGATGACTGAGAACATCCACAGAAGTATGAGGTGACAACATTAGTTCAGGTTTAACATCTGAGGGAACATGGGGGACTTGGTGGTTCCTGGTTTTTAGGGTTCCTTCATGCTTATGTGGTTCCACATGGACTCATTCTCTGTATTTATCTTTTGACTCTGTGTTTGTTTCATCTCCAGAACCCAACAACGAGAGTCCACTGAACACAGCTGCAGCAGAACTCTGGGAGGACCAGGAGGGTGAGAACATACTAGAACAGAGGACCTAGTAGTTGGAGATCCATCCAGCATGGTGAAACAACTACTAAAGCTAGAATTATTCACATTCAGAATTAGACAAAAATGAGACAAATTGACAAGACAAAAACGAGGCACAAAACAACAAAAATGAGACGCAAGACAACGAGACAGAATGACAAAAACAAGATGCAAAATGACAAAAACAAGACACAAAATGACTTGTTAGAGATCCGTCCACCATGGTGAAACATCTTCTACAGCTGATGAGCAGAGTAGAGAGGAAACATGGAGATAGAAAACAGCTACAGGATGAGGAGATGGAAGGAGCTTCAGGAGAAACCAGCTGGAGGTTCTGGAAGACATTTCTTTCTAGAAATGTCTTCCAGAACCTCCACAGAAGTATGAGGAGACATCATTAGTTCACATGGGTTCAGACTTTATGAGGTGGAAGCTTCAGGTGTGAGGGCTGATGGGAGTTGTAGTTCTAACTGCTGCTTGTCTCTTTCAGCCTTTAAAGCTCATCTACACTCGACCTTCCAGAAGTGAAGCAGCTCCACGTTTCCTTCTTCTTCTGTTCGTCTTCTGTGTTTGTACAATATTTTTATGTTTGTTCATCTCCTATATTAATAAAGTTCTTAATTCAACTCACTGATGGCTCTGACTAAATAAAACGCAAACCTGATGGTCCAACTGAAGTCAGGAGAACTTAAAGGAGCAGAGATCTTAAACCAAGTTAACGAAACATTTCTGTGAAAGGGGTCAATTTATGGAATGATCTAGACGAGCAACCAGAAGAATCTAGAACTTGGCAAGAAATAAAAACATAATTAGAACCAGAATATTATTAAAATACAAAGAAATCAAGTAAAGACGCACAAAAGCCTCCGCAAACACCCCAAACCCGACAGGTCAGACATTTGAATTATGATTCATATTTTGGGCAATTTTGTGTCATCTTTGGATATTTAAAACCCAGAGAGATGAAATTTGGCCAAGATCTACACCACTCATGCGTGATCAAAAGTTATCAAAATTCTCCAAAAGTCTGAGGGCGACCAGCGGAATGCGCCCATTTTGGATGGCTTGCTGTGAAACAGGAAGTGCTGTCTAACTCTCCTGCACATGCTCAAATCTGCCTGAAACTTTACATGTATGATCAGAGTTCAGCCCTCATCACATCCACAGGCTGAAATACACTCTCGGTCGCAGCACCATCTGGTGAACATGGTTGGATGTGAGGACCCTTTGAACACTGCTTGCAGCTTTAATTAGTTTTTAAGTCTCACTGTGAACTGATTGTTGATGTAAAGGGACAGATTACTGAAGTTTATTCTTCTTTCTGCTCCCTTTCATTCACAAGTTTTGTTTCTGTGTTGTATTGGAGTGTTTTTTTTTGTTTTGTTTTGTTCTTTTGTCAGTGGATGAAATGAAAACTAATGAATTAAATCATCTGGACTTCATGCAGCAGACAGATCAGTTCAGGCTGAATCACTAAACACTGATCAGATCAATCCATCAGTTGAGGTTCAAACATTTAACTGATGTTCAGCAACAGCTGTTCTTCTGGAGGTTTTTAATTTTAAAGGTTGCTCAAACTGATCAGAGGAGATGAACTTCTATTTAATAATCAGAGCTGCTCTTTGACATTTGGAATCTAATATTTGATCTGTTTTATGGAAAATAAATCATGTTTTAACTTTGATTTCACAAGGTGTTCAAAATCAGACTTTTGGTTGTGAAAGTTAATCGATTTCCATTGATGACAGCAGGAGGATCAATAATTAACAGATAATCAGTAAACCAGCAGCAGGTTTACCTTCAGCTGATCTCTAATCAGTTCATTAAGGGTTTATTTCTAAAGTTAAGCATCAGATTTAATGTTTAAACGTAGAAAATAAAACCAGCAGCTTTGTACCCAGAGGTCTGAACTTTACATGTTCCAGTTGAAGAGAAGATGAGAATATTTATTAAAAATAATAATGATCATAATAATTTAATGAGCTACAGAAGAACTTCCACTGAAATGAGAAGAATTCAACAACGTGTGAAGATAAACTTTTAAAATCTTTACTCAGTGGAGGACAGATTTCATCTTGTTGTCAGTGATCACAGTTACTGTAACATACGTGTTCTATTATGGGATGTTTGTCCTGTTATGGACAGACTGAGTTGGATCTGTATTTTCTAAAATAATAACGTGATTTTATTTAGTTATTTTAGGACTTTACTACAGAGTTCCTTACATCAGCAGAACTTTATCTTATAATAAATATCCTCTTCACCTGTTTCTTAGAACACAAACTATGAATCTTATTTCCTTCACAGGAGTTTTATTCTGTAACGTTCTTTAATGGAGGCTTTAGATCCACGTCCTGCTTCTAGCCGATGCAGCCGAGTCCGCAGCACGCTGGCGGGCAGCAGGCAGTCATTCTGTTGCCGTTGGAGACGACCTCGACCTCCATCAGGTCCTCCAGGCTGTCATCCGGTTCATCCAGAACACCGTGAGCTTCAGCCCAGGCCGGCTGGGTCGCCTCCACTGACCAGAACGCCACCGGAACCTGCAGAACATGAACAGCTTTAATGAGACCTGGTTCCACCTCCACACCTGAACCTTGTCACGTTCTCTCACCCTCAGCTGCAGCTCACTCAGCAGAGCCTCCAGCCCTGCGATGTGATTGGCCAGATCAGGGCTGGACTCCTCCTCCAAGGTGAGCCACGGCACCTGGACCGAAGCCACCCGCGCTGCCACGCCCACCACGCCATCGATGCACCCTGAGGAGACACAGGTGAGGGTCAGACAGGTAAGCAGCAGGAGGCACTCAGTCACAGGGATCTACAGGTCCTGTGGATGTTCAGGGGTCCTCTGGGAGGTCTTTGAGTTACTTCTGAAACTTTTGGTCGAGCAGATTTCAGGAAAGGTTCTCGGGGTCTGGAGGGGGTTCCAGAAGTCCTTCAACAGTCACATAAGAAGGTTCACTGATCTGTTGTGCAGATATCTCAGAGGTTTCATCCTTGTAAAGGTTCAACATTTCTTAAAGACCTACTGCAGAAATCTGGGGGGTTCTTGGGGTACCTGAGAACCTTCTGGGGTCGCTTGAGGGATGTTTGTAGGTCTTCAAGAAAGTGGAGATTTTCAGGAAGTGACAGTTATTTTAGAGGATGTTCTGAGAACGTGAAGCTTTTCTCTGACATTCCTTGGTATTCCTCTGTAACTTCTTGTGACCTTTGAGGAGACTCCAGGGGTTCCTGAAGGAGTTTTATAGGAGGTTGTTGCAATATTTTAAATGTTGCAGGAATCTTTGGAAGGTTCTTAGACAATTCTGGGGAACATCTGTTGCTCCTTAGAGCAGGTTTCAGCATTTCGTGATGGTGGTGTTCCTCATGAGGTTCTAGAGCCTTGATTTATTCCTGAGAAGGTTCTAAGGGTTTTTGAGAAGGCTGTTGGGGTTCATGATGGATTTCCAGGGATCGTTGAGCACAAGAACATCTACGACTCCTGGAGAGGGTTGCTAAGATTCTTGTGGAGGGTTGAGGATACCTGAGGATGTACCAGAGACTGTTGGAAGGTTCTAGAGGTCCTCGTAGAGATCCAGGGTGTCTTTGAGATGGTTTGAAGGAACCTTGGATAATCTATCACTCATTTTGTCCTCAGACAGGATCAGGAGACCCGTGTGGACAACGTGTCTTTGAGGGACAGACGTCTGACGAGTATTTTTGGGTCCTCAAAGTACAACTGAAGGCAACGACCTCCTGGAAGTCCTGGAACTCTGGGACTTCTAGAATCACGTTCTCTGAAGGAAGGAAATGAGGAAAGAAAGGTACGAAGGAAAAGTGTGTCGGCCAATCATAGACCTCCCACTGACAGGAAGTAGGAAGTAACAGCTGACCTGCATTGACCAATGAGCGTCGATCACAGCGCTGAGTCAGAGGGAACTGACCAATCAGGTCGCTTGCCTTACAGAGGTCAGACAGGAAGTTCTCCAATGCCGACAGGAAGAGAACCCACAGACGCTCCGACACCTGTCTGTCCTCCACACCTGAGGGGGCGGAGTCAGACTCTGACAGGAGGCGCAGCAGGCGGCGGGACAGGCCTGCAGAGAGACAGGTGAGACACAGACAGGTGAGACACAGACAGGTGAGTCACAGACAGGTGAGACAGACAGGTGAGTTACCGCTGCAGATGCGGTGAGCCAGCGCTCTCGTCTCGTCCATCTCGTCCCGCAGGAAGCTGCCATCCGCTGAGCTGCCCAATGACGTCGCCAGTTGCTGGAAGCAGGAAGTGACACGGCTGAGAGCATCCTGAGCGCGCTCACACTCGCCCTGCTGGCGGCGCCGCGCTGCTAGCTCGTCCACGGAACGGCGCCACCGACTCATGATGTCACTGCCCACCTGAAGGGGGAGGAGTCAGCAGACTGAAGTCACATGACAGACAACAAGCTGCTCCTTCACCAATCAGAGCTCATTCTCTGTACCACCTGTGTGATGTCACAGGATGGTGATGTTGAATACTACAGATGACTTGTTCCAGTTTAAAGCCAATCAGATCCATTGATTGATTATCTGTAATATCTTTGATTATCTGTAATATCTGTGATTGATTATCTGTAATATCATTGATTGATTATCTGTAATATCTGTGACTGATCAGCTGTTTTCTTGGCTGCACAGTGACAGACTGGATATGATCAATAAAGTCGTCTGATCGATCACTCAATCAATAATCTATCTACAAAGTTCAGCTTCAGAAATGATTAAAACAGTTAATGAATGGAGCCGATCAATGAAACAAAGCTCAATAAAAACATCATCAATAACTTTTCATCAGCAGATGTTCCACACAAGAACCTCAAAATACAGCTTCAACTCCTCGTTTACACCTGGAGAACATTTACCTGGAGACAACCTGAGGAAAGCTGCTCATTCTGTAGGAACCCAGAGGAGAACTAACAGAACCAGCTGTGAAGAACCAGCTGTAGAGAACCAACTGTAGAGAACCAACACTAGAGAACCAGCTGTAGATATCTAATTGTAGAGAAGCAACTGTAGAGAAAGGTGTGCTATCTACAGCTGTGCTACCTGCTGCTGCTTCCATCCACCTTCTTCTTTGTGATGCTGCAGCGCCAGGCAGGTTTCTATAAACACTCCTGTTCTGGATCTCGGGGGGACGTCAGTGTTTCTGATTAACATTGAGACGCCAGCTGAGTCCAGGTCCCAGGAGAACCTGTTGTAATCTCAGCTCTGGAACACCGGATGCTGAGGGCTCACCTGTGCAGGTAGACTGCGATATTTATAGACAGGAGGACTGACTGAGGTGTTTCTCTCGTCTTTTCCATCCTGGAATAAAATCATCAGTTTCACATCAGAGACACGTGAAGCTCGACTTTAGACTCACTCAGGTGTTGTTCACAGGTGTTACCAGGTAGCTTTACCCGTGGTTTCCGTCTTTATGCTAAGCTAGGCTAACACTCTGCCTGTGGTTTCAGTCTTTATGCTGAGCTAGGCTAATACTCTGCCTCTGGTTTCAGTCTTTATGTTAAGCTAGGCTAACACTCTCCCTGTGGTTTCAGTCTTTATGCTAAGCTAGGCTAACACTCTGCCTCTGGTTTCAGTCTTTATACTAAGCTAGGCTAACACTCTCCCTGTGGTTTCAGTCTTTATGCTAAGCTAGGCTAACACATTTCCCACTGGTTTTCGCTGAGCCAATGAGAGAAGTTGCAGGTGATCACATGATAGAAACAGTTTGTAACTCGTCGTTCTCCTCTCTCTGTTCCACATTTACTGGTTTCAGGGACAAAGCTGGAACATGTCTGGAATATGTATGGAACATGTATGGAACGTTTATTTTAAATATCGTCTGAAGTGGCAGATGATCACAGAGCTGCAGGTCATGCAGGTTACAGGAGTTAGACCACGCCCCCCAAACATCATCACAGAAGGTTTCAAACACCTTTTATCTGAAGACAAACATATGAAACAGTTCCACGTGTTTACAACATGTTAACCGAGTTACTTAGAATGTGTTAATCCCGACATGGTAGTCAGTTTGTTTAGAACATGGATAAATCATCATATTTACATTCTGTCTCAGCTTCAGTGTCCAGAGACAGACGTGTCCTCTGATTGGCCGACAGTGTCAGGACCACCTGTGGTGATCAGCAGCAAAAATTTCCAGTGGTGATGATGTCATCACCTAGTCATGCTCTGATTGGCTGTAGTTTAACAAAGGGGGTGGGGTGCTGGTATTCAGAGGGGGCGGGGTCAGAGTGATGTCAGAGTGACGGGTCTACAGGTGAGTTTTAAGGTTAGGTTCTGTGTTGGCTCTGATGTTCTACCTTTCATTTTATTGTTCTGTTGTTTCTTTGTGGTTGTTATGCTGTTGCTATGGCTACATTGTGTGTTTTTATTGTCGTGGCAGCATGTCACGGCATTGCTGTTGTCATGGCAGCGTATTGTGATGTCTTCATGGCAGTGTGATGCTGTCGTTGTCATGGCAGCGTGTTGTGATGCTATCGTCGTCATGGCAGCGTGTGGTGATGCTGTCGTCGTCGTAGCAGCGTGCTGTGATGCTGTCGTCGTCATGGCAGCGTGTTGTGATGCTGTGGTCATCGTGGCAGCGTGCTGTGATGCTGTCGTCGTCATGGCAGCAGGCTGTGATGCTGTCGTCGTCATGGCAGCGTGTGGGAGCGTGCGGCCAGCACCTCCATCAGCTCGTGGCAGAGACACTGACAGAAGCCATAGAGGACGAGCAGCAGCAGCGTGGAGGGAACCAGGCTGACCAGGACCACGCCCAGCCACAGCTGACCAATCATCAGCAGGTAGATCCCCAGAGGCAGCGAGCTGAAGTAAACCTGCACACAGACCAACAGCATATCACACTTACCTGGACACACAAACACCTGGACACACACACCTTCCTCTACATGTTCTTCCCAGTTGGTTGGTTTTTATTGTTACTGATTGGTTGGTTTTGGATGTTACTGGTTGGTTGGTTGGTTGTTCTGGATGTTACTGGTTCGTTGGTTTTGATTGTTACTGGTTGGTTCTGGATGTTACTGGTTCGTTGGTTTTGATTGTTACTGTTTGGTTGGTTTTGGATGTTACTGGTTGGTTTTGGTTGGTTGGTTTTGGATGTTACTGGTTGGTTGGTTTTGGATGTTATTCGTTGGTTGTTCTGGATGTTACTGGTTGGTTGTTCTGGATGTTACTGGTTGGTTGGTTTTAGATGTTACTGCTTGGTTGGTTTTGATTGTTACTGGTTGGTTGGTTTTGATTGTTACTGGTTGGTTGGTTTTGATTGTTACTGGTTGGTTGGTTTTGATTGTTACTGGTTGGTTGTTCTGGATTTTACTGGTTGGTTGGTTGGTTTTGGATGTTGCTGGTTGGTTGGTTTTGATTGTTACTGGTTCGTTGGTTTTGATTGTTACTGGTTGGTTGGTTTTGGATGTTACTGATTGGTTGGTTTTGGATGTTACTGGTTGGTTGGTTTTGATTGTTACTGGTTCGTTGGTTTTGATTGTTACTGGTTGGTTGGTTTTGGATGTCACTGGTTGGTTGTTCTGGATGTTACTGGTTGGTTGGTTGGTTGGTTGGTTGGTTGGTTGGTTGGTTTTTGATGTTACTGGTTGGTTGGTTTTGGATGTTACTGGTTGGTTATTCTGGATGTTACTGGTTGGTTGGTTGTTTGGTTGGTTGGTTGGTTGCTTTTGGATGTTGCTGGTTGATTGGTTTTGATTATTTCTGGTTGGTTGGTTTTAGATGTTACTGGTTGGTTGGTTTTGATTGTTACAGGTTGGTTGGTGTTGGATGTTATTGTTACTGTGGATGTACTGACCAGACACAGTGCCCCCAGCAGGCAGCGGGGGATACTTCGGGATGTCCAGGCGCGACATTTCTGAGCCGGGAGGTTGCAGGGCAGCGAGTCCAGGCTAGGGGGGCGGTACAAACCCACCACGTTGAGCATGGTCAGTGAGTCGGAGGACAGAGACTCCTCAGGAAGCTCCATGATGGTGATGACCAGACAGTCTGAGGAGCGGTGGGACACGTCCACGCCTCCTGCTGATCCTCCTGCAGACAGACGGAGATCACCTGATGCTTTCGGTCTACGACACAGAAACACTCAGAAACAACCTTCTGGTGGTCTTTTACCGGTCAGACCGCTGGGACTCAGCACCACCTCCCCACCGCCTCCCAACGCTCCTCGCCGAGCTCGGTCCTGACAGGACAGGACGGCCAGGATGTGTCGGTCATCCTCCATCAGCCACACCTGGAGGAGAAGAAGAAGAGGGTTGGACAGGTGGAGGACAGGTGGAGGACAGTTGGAGAACAGGTGGAGGAACCCGTCAGAAGACTGACCTCCTCGTCAGGGACGTGAGTCTCATGGCGACAGAAGGGACAGCTGATGACGGAGGGCGAAGACTCACCTGGAACAGAAGCACACGACACAAACAGCATCATCAGTGTACTGTTCCCTGATTGGTCCATTAGTAAGGCCTCTGCTGATTGGGTAAGCTCACCCATGTCCACCATCTTCTTCAGGCACTTGGCGCAGACTCGGTGCAGGCAGCCCAGCAGTTTGGGTTTCCGGCTGCGAGTGTCGTAACGGTTGTAGCAGATTTTACACTCAAGTTCCTCCAGAGTGTAAACCAGAGACTGAGCCCAGGTCTGCACCTGAACGCATCACAACATACCGTTAATGACCCTGAATGCACCACAGCATACCGTTAATGACCCTGAACACGTCACAATATTCCATTAATGACCCTGAACGCATCACAGCATACTGTTAATAACCCTGAACGCATCACAGCATACCGTTAATGACCCTGAACATGTCACAATATTCCATTAATGACCCTGAACGCATCACAGCATACTGTTAATAACCCTGAACGCATCACAGCATACCGTTAATGACCCTGAATGCACCACAACATACCGTTAATGACCCTGAACACACCACAATATTCCATTAATGGCCCTGAACGCATCACAGCATACCGTTAATAACCCTGAACGCATCATAACATACCGTTACTGACTCTGAATGCATCACAACATGCCATTAATGACCCTGAACGCATCACAACATACTGTTAATGACCCTGAACGCATCACAATATTCCATTAATGACCCTGAACGCATCACAATATTCCGTTAATGACCCTGAACGCATCACAACATACTGTTAATGACCCTGAACGCATCACAACATACACAGATGATAGGATATCTCACCTTGCCCTCCATCTCCTGCTCTGGCACTGCCTCCTTCAGCTGGCTCATCCTATTGGCTGTCGTTGTCACCTGAATCAGGGGGAGGGGCAGCACTGGGCGGGGCTTAGCTGCGTTTCGAAATATTGTTCTGTCTCTTATTGGTCTGTTTCTGCTGTTGTTTCCATGGAAACAAAGCTGCATGCAGACATACCTGATTCCAGATCAGCTGATCAGTGCAACAGTCCATCTGTCCAATCAGGAGGCCAGACAGCCACCTGCAGAGAGAGAGAGGTGACTGCAGCTTTTATGTAACTGGAGGTGATGGGGGATGCTGATGTTGCTATGGCGACCAGTTTACCTGTGCCGGTACCACAGCTGAGCCAATGAGACGAGTCGCATGTGATCACATGACAGAAATAGCCTGTTGGTCATCATTCTCCTCACACAGTTCTCCATTTAGAGTTCAACGTTTAGAGTTCTACTTTTAGAGTTCATTGTTATGCAACGTGAGCAACTTGTTGGGGATCAATAAAGTATTTCAGATTCTCACAGTCCAGAAACATGCTGAGGTTAATTAGTGATTCTAAATGATCTGTAGGTGTGATTGTTTGTCTCTATGTGTAGCCCTGTGACAGACTGTTACCTGTCCAGGTGACTCTACTGTGTGTATAGAGGATGGATGAAGTTCATGTCGGTTCTATAAACTTCTCTAACCTGAACTGAACCTGACAGTGAGCAGGTTGGTTGCCGTAGTAACGGACTCAGTGTGTTGCTGCTCACCTGCTGAAGGTTGCTAGTTGCTGTAGTTTCCCTCAGGTTGAAGCAATACGTTGCTGTAGTTTAGTTGCTGTCGTCTCTTGAGGCAACATGTTGCTGCAGCTGGACGATCATTTCTGCTCCTCAGGTTGGAGCTCCTGCTCTACTCCGACTGTTACTTCCTGTTGGTGCTGCAGGTCTAGCGGCTCCAGTTCCTCCTGAAAAACCCTCAGCACCAGCTGCTGGACCTGTCAGGTAGCTGTTGATGGACCTGGTTCCTGTGGTTCCTCTGGTTCTAGTTCCTGTGATTTCTGTGGTGCTGGTTCCTGTGGTTCCTCTGCTGCCTCTGGTCCTCTGGTGCTGGTTCCTGTGATTTCTGTGGTTCTGGTTCCTGTGGTTCCTCTAGGTCTGGTTCCTCTGGTTGTGGTTCTCCGTGTTGCGGTGACGCTGCGGCTCTTCGGGTTGCCGTCCTTGTTACGTCACTGCGGTAGATGACGGTCGTCAGCGTCGTTATCGGTCTCGCGCTCCCCGGACCGACCGGGCCGCTCGGTGTGTCCCTCCGTCCGTCCGTCCGTCCGTCGACCGGTGGTCGCTCCGGTCGTCGGTTGTGTCGCTGAGCTCGTGCCAGTGACTCACCGTCTCTCCTCCGTCTCTCTGCGGCGCGCGGCCGGCGGACCGAGCCCGGTTACCATGGCAACTTGCCTGCAGCGGGATGACGGGAAATCAGATGATCAACGGGATCGATAATATGATCGATTAATAGAAACAATGAATCAATAAACGTGTTGGTTTGGACTGAATCTGTTTTTATATTTTGAATTAATTCATTGTATTTGTTTTTATTATTAATGATAATAAATTAAATATAATTTGTGTTCATCTAAATATGTTTAATTATATGTTTACTTTAAGTACGTATGTTTATATTTATTTTATTTTACTTTATTTTTATTATTATTTGTTTTTTTACTTCAATTTGACTTAATTGTTTTATTTTTAGCAAATGTTTTTATTTTACTTGAAATAAATTAGTTTTTAAATCTTTATTTTAAATAAAATAGTTTATTTTTGAATTGAATAATTCTATTATTAAATCTATCTTACATTTATTTACTCCTGATGTCATTACAGGGCTGCACAGTGGTGTAGTGGTTAGCACTTTCGCCTTGCAGCGAGAAGATCCCTGGTTCGCGGCCCGGCTTTCCCGGGATCTTTCTGCATGGAGTTTGCATGTTCTCCCTGTGCATGCGTGGGTTTTCTCCGGGTACTCCGGCTTCTCCGGTTAATTGTGAGAGTGCTTGTTTGTCTATATATGTAGCCCTGCGACAGACTGGCGAACTGTCCAGGGTGTCCCCTGCCTTCGCCCGAGTCAGCTGGGATAGGCTCCACCCACCCCCCCACCCCCCCCCGCGACCCTAGTGATGATTAAGCGGTGTATAGATAATGGATGGATGGATGTCATTACATGAGTTTATGTTGGCTTTGAAATTATTTTAAATTTTTATTCTGATCTTTAGTTTCATTCAAATTGAACTTTTTTATTTTTGGCAATTGGATTTTCCATTCTGAAACGGGTATTGAAAAATTATTTGATTTTCATTTTAAAATACAAAAATTAAAATTGAAATACAAGGCGTTTTTCCTTTTCATGATCAAAGGGGGATATGCAAAATTTTAAAAATGCTTTGATTTTCGTTTTATATTTAGAGTAACAAGAAAGTAAAATCAGTAAGAGACAGAAACGAAAAAAGGTCCGTTTTTTCATTTTCTGGGAACCGGAAGTGGTCATCAGCAAGTGTTGAGCCAAACAGAGTACGGTGCATAGACTGGATATAATTTTTTTTCATTAGTTTTCATGGTGAGAATGAGAGATCAGGTGGCTGATCTTAAAATAAATCAATATTGATTATTTTATAGAGCGTTAAAGTTTTGCGAAGCCAGGGGGCGGGGCTACTTGACTGACAGTCTGGTCTGGAATGATTGACAGGTCCTATGGAGGAGGCAGCAGAGACTCTGCTCTCCTCGTTTGGATTAATTCTGATATAACTGTTGGTTTATTTATCGGTGCAGCAGCAGAACATTTTTCACAGACAGTTTTCCTGCCCGTTGGCTTGTTTTAACTAGTTTTCTACCTTCGGCTGATTCTACCAGCAGACACTGAAAGGACTCTGATTGTTCGGTCAGTAAATGTTTATTTTCGTATCGGTGCCGCTTTTAATGCACTTTATATGCAGCTTTAGTGTCAGATATAATGTGTGCCATGCACTCCAGATGTTGGTGGAGTTTATTTCTGTGTGTTGACCAGAGAAGAAAGTTAGCATCCAGTGAATATTAGCTTTAATGTGAATTAGCGATGCTAACCGAGCTAGCTGAGCAGTCCTGATTAGCAGCTAAATGTAGCATCAAGCTAACGATGGTTGTGTTGTTTCCTGTCAGCAGCTGAAGTGTGTTGTGTTCCTGTAATGTGGTTCATTAAGTTCATAAAACTGTGGCTGGTTGACATTAATGTAACGTTCAGGAAACTTAAATGTGATTAAAACAGTAACATTGATGTTCTAGTTGTCAATAATCAGCTTTAATTTGACACTAAAACAGACTCTGATAGTTTTAAATGACATCAGTTTCATGAATTTGTTGAAAATTGTCTCATTTGTTGTGATGTTGCTGCTGATTCATTAAACCCAGATGATCCGTGTTGAAGATACGTTTAGTTCTAGTATCAGAAGTACAAGAAGGAAAATGGAAGTTTAGTTCTGCTACGTCAAAGATTTCAGGAATAAAATAACTAAATGAGTCTTTATGCCTCAAACTTTATTTTACAATAATGAAATAATCACAGATAATAAAATATAAATAGCAGAGAAAACCTGAGAGAATAATTTCCTGAAAAGTCTGTGAAGGAAAAGCAGCTTTTTATCCTGAAAGATCAGAATCAGCTCCAACATCTGCATCTGACAACATCAAGTCAACCAGAAAGAAAAGAAAAAAGAAAATGACTTCATTCTGATCACATCTGTTCCGCTGCTCACAGTCTGCTGCTGCTCACATTCTTCACATTTATTGTCCACTTTTAAAAGTTCAGCAGACAGGTGCTCTGCTTTGGAGTGTGATGATGTCATCGGTGATGTGGAGAGTGAAGTTTCCGTTTCACCCACAGTGTGCTTTAGGGCAGCTAGGTCGGACTTGATGTTTGAAATCCTGACCGACAGCTCAGATTTAATTGTCTGTAGTTCCCTTTTGATGGCTGTTAAACTTTCACTCAAAGCCGCCAGGAGCTGGGTCTTTAAAATAACCGCTGTCTCGTTACAGAGTGAAAGTAGCAGTTCCTCCTGAAGGTCAGAGATTGCAGCATCTGAGGGCCTCTTCAAAAGAAGACGTAGTTGATGAAGGCGTTCTGGAGCAGGACCAGAAAGACCACGACCAAGCAGCCTTGAGATCTTAGGCAGCGTCTCCCTCAGGTGGGTGTCAGCGGTGTTCATGGTCAGGTCTGTGGTAATCCCATCAAAAAACAAAACAGAAAAAAATCTAGATTATAAATCAACATGTAACCAAAACACTCTGTGTATAAGGCCATAGTATAGGATGTAGTTCAGAAAATGTCAAAGTATAGTATACTTTTCAAGAATAACATAGTATGGCCTGTAGTTCATAGTATAGCATGTCGCTCTAAAAACGTCATATTATAGCATGTCGCTCTAAAAACGTCATATTATAGCATGTCGCTGTAAAAGCGTCATAGTACAGCATGTCGCTCTAAAAACGTCATATTATAGCGTGTCGCTTTAAAAACGTCAAAGTTTAGCATGTCGCTCTAAAAACGTCATAGTATAGCATGTCATCCAGGTTCGTCCGGGTTTTCTTGGTGAGACATTAATTAGTTTTGTGGCTCCTTATTAACCAGGCAGCCTGTTTTAAGTTGTGATTATCCCCAGTTAACCTGGGCGTGTTTCCTGAACAATCGCCAGGTGTTAAACACCTGGCAGAATGACAAAGATCTATGTGGATGAAGCGGGATGTTTATCGGACTGATCGGTGGCATGATGAGTCAGACTGTGGTCTCTAATTTTCTCAAGCAAGCATAAGTTATGGCAACTGGACTAACCTCGTGTCCGTGCACAGATGGCGCAGCATGCTCAGGGCAAAGAAAGGCAAACACGGAAATTTCAGAACCTTGAGTCCCGGTTCTATAGTTCCAGGGGGGAACAAGAATGGGCCAAAATACAGAGCTCTGAAGGAGGGACTGGCGGCAGTCCTTCCCAGGCGGCCACACAGAGCAAAACAGCGGAACTGGACACCTATGACAAATGGGTTAAGAATTTGTCAGAGAGCTCACTCCAGCCGAGCGGGGGGTCCTTGCCAAAGGACTGAACTTTGCAGTCACACCAGATGAGTTACCGGTGGTGGACTTGGTGACGGCCACAGAATCGGCCATTAGGAACAATAGGTTGTCAGAGACAGAGGCGGAACAGATCAGGCTTAAGGTGTCGGCAGCACTCTCCAGTGCCAAGTTACCCCCGTCCAACATCTCCGCACAGGAGAAACGGGCACTGATAACTCTGCAGAAGGATCCCAACATCACAATCCTACCTGCAGATAAGGGGAGATGTACTGTTGTCCTTAACACAGCTGACTATCACTCAAAGGTCAGCAGCCTCCTATGTGACTCAGCAACTTATGAGACCCTAAAACGAGACCCCACCAACACCTACAAACTCAAAGTGGTTAACTGCCTGCAAAAACTGGAGAAAGGTCAGAGCATCGACCGGGCCCTGTACTACAAACTCTATCCAGGCGATGCTATCCCTTGCATATACGGGCTGCCAAAAATTCACAAAGAGGGCGCCCCTCTGAGACCAATTGTAAGCAGCATCAACTCTGTGACATACAACATTGCTAAGTATCTTGCCACCATCCTTTCCCCATTGGTGGGGGACACCCCCCACCACATAAGGAACTCGATGGACTTTACAAACAAGGTCAGGAAAATTAGGTTAGACCCTGAGGAAACTATGGTTTCCTATGACGTGACTTCGCTTTTTACTTGCATTCCCACTGGAGATGCAATACAGACAGTAAAGAGAAAACTGCTGCTTGACAACTCTCTGTCTGAGAGGACCAACCTCTCCCCCGAACAGGTGTGTGACCTCCTTAACCTTTGCCTCAGCACCACTTATTTCCAGTACAACAACAGTTTCTACAGGCAAAAACACGGCTGTGCCATGGGATCCCCTGTATCCCCCATTGTAGCTAACCTGTACATGGAAGAAATGGAGATTGCGGCACTGAGAACATTCAGGGGCCACTCCCCGAGGCACTGGTTCAGATATGTGGCTGACACATGGGTCACCATCAGGAAGGGTGAGGTCGAACCTTTCACAGAACACCTCAACTCGGTGGATAAAAACATCAAGTTCACAAGAGAGGGTGTCCAAGACAACTGTCTGGCGTTTCTAGATTGCGCGGTACGCATTGAAACCAATGGGGAACTCAACATTGGGGTCTACAGAAAACCCACTCACACAGACCAGTACCTCCTGTTTGATTCACACCACCCACTAGAACACAAGTTGGGGGTGATCCGTACCTTAAAGCACAGAGCACAGAACATCCCATCAGAAGAGGATGGAAAAAGAAGGGAACACAAACATATTCACTCTGCTCTTCAAACTTGTGGCTATCCAAACTGGGCTTTTATCAAAACAGCAAAAAAGCGCAGGGAGGATAAGAAAGACGAGGACCACAAAAAGAGAAACAACATTGTCATCCCCTATGTGGCAGGAATTTCAGAGAAACTCAGGAGGATCTTTAACACCCACCAGATCCCAGTACACTTCAAGCCCAGCAACGCTCTGAGGCAAAAGCTGGTCCATCCCAAGGACAAAATTCCAAGGGAGAAACAGAGCAATGTGGTGTACGCAGTGCAGTGCAATGAGGAATGCTCTGACCTGTACATTGGAGAGACTAAACAGCCATTACACAAGCGCATGGCACAACACAGGAGGGCCACGACCACAGGCCAGGACTCAGCAGTCCACCTCCACCTCAAGGAGAAGGGGCACTCCTTTGATGACCACAAGGTGCGCGTTCTAGCCAGAGAGGACAGATGGTTTGAGAGAGGGGTAAAAGAAGCCATTCATGTCAAACTAGAACGGCCATCTTTGAACAGAGGAGGGGGCATCAGACACCACTTGTCTCCCACTTACAACGCCGTTCTTAGAGCCCTCCCAAGGAGGTGCAGCCATCTGTCCCACCTGGAGTCAGGTGACCCCCAACCACCCTCCTAGAGGGCTGGGAGGGGTAACGACCGCCCATCAAAGGCTAACGACTCACATTAACACCTAACGAGTCTATTGGTTTCGGGTCTTTGTCCACTTGTTTTTGCCACCACCCTCCTGGTGGATAAATATCTGGTACTCCCCACCAGGCTTTCAGAACTGAAGAAGCCTCTTGGATGAGAAGTGAAACGTTTTCGACTCACACGAGGTTAGTCCAGTTTCCATAACTTATGCTTGCTTGAGACTTATCATGACCTGGATGACTGAGAACATCCACAGATTTTGCCTCTAATTTTATTTCTGGATTCCATCTTTTCCTCTCAGTGTTCATAAAAATACGTGTTTTTTTTTTTTATTCGCCAGCACATTTCTTTTTACTGTCTGTAGGTGATATTTACATGGTTATAGACTTTAATAAGTAGTGATGCCAATGTTTTTCGGCGAGGTCTTTTTTATCTAGTATTTTTATTTGACACACCAGGTCTGGTCTGGATGAATCTGAGGAGGAAACATCTGGAAACGGAAACTAACAACAGTTCACCTGATTAAACTGGAATCGCCAGAGTTCTTCACATTTCAATACTTAAAAATATTTCATGAACGATTTAGACCACAATGCTTCACACTTTGAATTAATGTTTAATAATTAACATATATTTTCTGGACTGATCTTCCAGCAGCAGTTCTTGCTGTCATTTCTGAGCTTCTTATTAAAATGAACCAACAGAAACAACAGCTCAGCACTAATCCTGCTGATAAAAATTAAGTTTACTTTCATATTTAAATTATTTCCATCTATTCGTGTTGTTTGTATTGAATCTCTTTGTTGAGTCACTCTCATGGTCATGTTTACATTTCACTCAGTTCTGCTTTTCTTAGTTGTTACACGGCTCTAATTTTGCTTCTTTTGTTCTTTTTTGCCCTTTAATATCTTATTCTCTAAGTCTTTATTTAATGTCAACTGTTGCACGAAGAGAGAGTAACGAAATTTCGATTCTTGGTATGTCATGTACATATTGAAGAATTGACAATAAAGCTGACTTTGACTTAACTTCATCTGGTCCGTTTATTTCTCTGATATATTCTGTTTTTGTTCCGTTCACAGCTTCCTGTGTTGTCTGTACTGAATGTTTAAGTTTATTTTGTTTTATTTTATTTTATTTAATTGTTTTTGTCCCGTTAATCCAGCCTCAACAGCTTCCTGTGTAGTTTGTTGGGCTCAGGTCGGAACTGTCGTAGTTTCTGGTAGGAATAGTTCCGCTGCTGCACTCGGACGTCACTTCCTGTTCTTCCTGCTAAAGGCCAGGCGGGAAGTTCCGCGGGTCAATATTTTTGGTTTGAATCCGGAGGAATCCGAACCATCCGAACCGCAGACATGGTGAGTGTTTCCCGGGGCGATGCTGGGCGTGCTGCCGGTGAACTGGAGCCCCGAATGACTCCGGTTTACCGGCTGCTGCCGGTGATGGTGGCGCTCAGAATGAACGTCTGATGGACGTCGGTGTTGGACCGGTCCGGGACCAGCCTGAGTCTGAATGCAGGTTCTGTTCCAGTTTAGCCGTTTATTATAGTAATAGATTATCTCCGGTTAAATCGGTCAGAAACACAATTAAACCGGTCCGTTACCAGGTTTACTTCCGGTGCAGCCTTGAGTTTCTGCCGTTAAAGTGTAAAATGCAGTTGAACGTGATGAGCGACTCAGCTAAAGATGCTAACAACAAAGCAGCGGGTAGAAGTGAAGCTCTGCTGTTTATTAGCGTCATTAGTTCTGCTGCATCGGAGAAACGACCGTTAGTGTTGTTTATTAGTATTATGATCTTAACGTCAAAATCACCTGAAACTTCACTAAAGTTAGTTTAAAGCCGTTTAAAATGCATTTAAACCCTTGTTTAAATTGACTCAAAATGACCCAAAATTCCGTGAATTTTGTCCAGAACAACTTAAATACCGTCATAACTCCTCCTAATGAACCCAGAACTGCCCAGAATGATCCAACATGTGTGACTGGATTTACCTTTCATTGAATGTTTTGTTGAGTGGAAATCAAACTGCATCTGTCAGGGTTTCACATTGACTGTTTATATTTATTAAATCCAACACAGACACACACACAGGGAAAACTCCTCTAATACAGTTTGTTAGAAGATAAAGACGTCTGGTGTTCGCTGAAGACTAAATCTCTTCTAAAAATGGCGAATTTCACCATTTTAAACCCTTTTCAGCAGCTGGACCTGAATAAAATCACTTTTAAACAGGACAAATGTTGAGTAAATTCTCTAATTATCTTAACATTTAAAATAGGAGGGTTAATTTGAGGTGTTTTTAGTGAAAAATATTCTGTCCAGAGTTCAGGACGGTTCAGCCTCCAGAGATGTTCTAATATATGTTATTATTATGATGATTATTATTATTAATAATCGCCTGATGTTCTAATATATAATAATAATAATAATAATAATAATAATAATAATAATGAGCTGAGTTGCTCCAGGTAATGTTGTAGATGTGGTGATGATGTCATGGTGACGTGTGCCTCTGATTGGCTGACAGACGGTGGGTAAGAGCAGTAAGATGCTGCAGCACATCGACTTCAGGATGAGGTGCATCCTGCAGGACGGCCGCATCTTCATTGGCACCTTCAAGGCCTTCGACAAACACATGAACCTGATCCTGTGCGACTGCGACGAGTTCAGGAAGATCAAGTAGGTGGATGGACCATTTCCGTGGCAACCAGATGAGCACGGCGTCATATTTCTGAGGTTGTCTGGAATAAAAACTAAACATCCTGAACATGAGGCTCCGTCTTCATGATGTTCGGTTTTTATTTTAACGTTTTTTTCTACAGTGTGACTTTGTGATTGTTGTCGTGACATCAGCAGCTGCAGCTCCCCTCATTGGTCGGCTGCGACATCAAAATGACAGTCAGAAAAAAAAAACCCACCAAAAACAAGACAAAATATTACAAAAACGAGACACAAATCGACAAAAATGAGAAAAAAAATGACCAAAAAAATGACAAAATGTCAAACGACACGCAACAAAACAGAGACTAAAAGTGACAAAGTGACAAAAAAGTGGACAAACAACAAAAATGAGACAAAAAAGACAAAATAAACCAAAAATGACAAAAGCGAGGAAAAAAATGTAGACAACACAAGCGAGTCAAAAAAAATGACAAAAATGGTTCAGAAAACAACAAATAAAGCAAAACACAAAATTGCAAAAAAAAGACAAAAAACACAAGCGAAGCAAAAAGGAAACGCAAAACGACAAAAACCACAAACAAAATGACAAAGACATGAGACGAATGACAAAAGTCAGACAAAAAACAAAAACATGACAGCATATTACAAAAATGAGACGCAAAATGACAAAAACGAGACAAACTACATGAAACAACACAAAAATAGACAAAGAAATTACAAAGCAACAGAAAATGGACTAACAACAAAAATAAGACAAAAAATGACAAAAGTGTGAAACAAAATCACCAAAATGACACACAAAACAAGAAACAAAATGACACGGAAGAACAAAAACGCCAAAAATGAGAAACAAAGGACAAAAAATGAGATGAACGACACGAAACACAACAAAAAAATGACACAAATGAGACAGAAAATCAAAAGCCAGACAAAAGACAAAATATTACAAAAATGAGACACAAAATGAAAAAAACAAGGAACAAAACGACAAAAACAGACAAAAAACACGAGACAAAATCTTACAAAAATGAGACACAAAAGAACAATGTAGTATTTTACTTATCAAAACAACTTCTCATGGTCTAGAAATTATTTTAAATTTATAGTTTTACTAATTTACAATCTGCAGTTAATGTCTTCTCTGGAATTTTTCCACTTTGAGGGCCGGATTGGACCCTCTGGAGGACCGCTTTTGGCCCACGGGCTGCATGTTGGACACCACTGGTATAAATGATCCAAAACATTCAGAGTTACGTGAATCTAACCAAAGTTAGATTCTGACATCAGTAATAATAATAATAATGATGATGATGATGATGATGATGATGATGATGATAATAATCCCTCTTTAAAATTTAAGTTGGATTCTTACTTCAGTAATAATCCCTCTTTTAGAGATTTAAAGTTTCATTCCAGAGTCTGCCACCTCCAGTTTGTCACAATAAGCTGAAGTTAAATTAATGATAATTTCAGAGGAAAAAGAATCATTACTTCAGTGATTTATAGATCGGTAGAAACTAGTGTTTAGTGACAGCGCTGGACCTGAAGCTCTGCAGCTCAATGAACCACATCCACTCAGAAACGAGGAAGAAACAACAAGATCAGGGTTTAATAAATCCATCCTGGTGGTTTTCTGATCAGTGACTGAACGTCTGCTGATCTACAGTTTCCAGATGTTCCCTAAACGCCTCACAGTCATCAGACGCTGCAGATTCCAGATGTTCCTTAAACGCCTCAGTCATCAGATGCTGCAGTTTCCAGATGTTCCCTACACGTCTCAGTCATCAGACACTGCAGTTTCCAGATGTTCCTTAAAGGCCTCAGTCATCAGACACTGCAGATTTCAGATGTTCCCTAAACGTCTCAGTCATCAGACGCTGCCGTTTCCACGTTTCCTAAATGTCTGTCATCAGACACCGCAGTTTCCACATGTTCCCTAAACGTCTCAATCATGACCGAGACGCTGCAGTTTCCAGATGTTCATTAAATGCCTCAGTCATCAGACGCTGCAGTTTCCACGTTCCCTAAATGTCTCAGTCATCAGACACTGCAGTTTCCACATGTTCCCTAAACGTCTCAGTCATCAGACGCTGCAGTTTCCACATGTTCCTTAAAGGCCTCAGTCATCAGACGCTGCAGTTTCCACGTTTCCTAAACGTCTCAGTCATCAGACACTGCAGTTTCCAGATGTTCATTAAATGCCTCAGTCATCAGACGCTGCAGTTTCCACGTTCCCTAAATGTCTCAGTCATCAGACGCTGCAGTTTCCACATGTTCCTTAAAGGCCTCAGTCATCAGACGCTGCAGTTTCCACGTTTCCTAAACGTCTCAGTCATCAGACACTGCAGTTTCCACATGTTCCTTAAAGGCCTCAGTCATCAGACACTGCAGTTTCCACATGTTCCCTAAACGTCTCAGTCATGAGACACTGCAGTTTCCACATGTTTCCTAAACGTCTCAGTCATGACCGAGACGCTGCAGTTTCCAGATGTTCCTTAAATGCCTCAGTCATCAGACGCTGCAGTTTCCAGATGTTCCCTAAACGCCTCAGTCATCAGACGCTGCAGTTTCCAGATGTTCCCTAAACGCCTCAGTCATCAGATGCTGCAGTTTCCATGCTGACCGTCTGCACTGAACGACTCAGATATGACAGGAATAATTGTGTATTTTGTGGGGGATGGAAAATGCAAACATGGAATGGGAATTTTGCAAACACAAATGTAAATCCATGATGGTAAATCCCAGGTTTAATGTGTCATTAGGAGTTTCTACCCTTCACTAAAGCCGTTAAAAAATGAAGACTAAACATGAATGAAACTGTTCAATCTGAGAATTACGATCTGCAAAGAAAGTCCTCGCTCTGTGTTCTGTTCTGTTTGATCTCTTTTCTTTTTGCTTCTTTTTTCCTTTCTGCTCTGATTGTTTCATACAATTTCCAAGAACTGCTTCTTCTAATAGAATTAGATTTTATTTTCTGCACTCTGAGTACCTGTTCATTACAAAAAAAAGCCTTTGTGAAGATTCTATTCCACGGTGCTTAGTTTAACCTTCATGTCAACCTGCGGGTCAAATTTAAAGTTTGAAAATGTGAAAAAAAAAATATTTTCACAGTGAAACTTCTGCTGTCCACATTTTCAACATTTTTGATAAAATTTTGAACATTTTTTGGTGGAAAAAAGAAATGTTAAAAATGTTTCTAAACAACATTCACATAAAAATCAACCAAAATCCAGTGAAATTGGCTGGATTTTGGTTGATTTTTATGTGAATGTTCTTAAGAAAATATCAGAAGTTTTACTGATATATATATATATATATATATATATATATATATATATATATATATATATATATATATATATATATATATATATATATATGGAATCACTAGATATTTTTAGGATTTTTTTGTAAGATTTTTCCTCATTTTTTGAAAATATTTATAAGAGTTTTCTTGCCAAATTTGTTGTATTTTTTTTAAATAAAACTTTTAAGGAATTATTGGAATTTTCTTCCTGAAGGTTTTGCAAGTTTTCAGAAATTTGGGGAAATGTTTTGCAGATTTTTGGATTTTTTTCAGACAAGGAAACTATTTTTTGGTACCTGTAAATGAGGGCAACAGGAGGGTTAAATGAATTTGTCAATAATAATTTTAAAAAACTGAGAAATGACTGTGGGTACTGAGAATTGTTTCCGTCCTCCAGACCAAAGAACTCGAAGCAGCCGGAGCGTGAGGAGAAGCGGGTTCTGGGTCTGGTTCTGCTGCGGGGGGAGAACCTTGTCTCCATGACGGTGGAAGGCCCGCCCCCTAAAGACGTAAGTGTGACCTGCAGCCAATCAGAGCTAGCGTGCGTCAGCTGACCGTCCTAACGTGTTCTCTGCCCTCAGACGGGGATCGCCCGGGTGCCACTGGCGGGCGTGGCCGGGGGTCCAGGTGTGGGCCGGGCGGCAGGTCGCGGCGTTCCTGCTGGAGCTCCGATGCCTCAGGCTCCGGCCGGGCTGGCGGGGCCCGTCAGAGGAGTGGGCGGCCCCTCGCAGCAGGTAACCATGGTAACAGCTGGTCTGTTCTGCCAGGTGAGCTGCGATGTCACGCTGATGGCTTCCTGTGTCTCCAGGTGATGACCCCCCAGGGCAGAGGGACGGTTGCCGCGGCAGCAGCAGGAGCCAGCATCGCCGGGGCACCGACGCAGTACCCACCTGGACGAGGAGCCCCGCCACCGATGGGCAGAGGAGCTCCGCCTCCAGGTGAGCGGACACATACAACACCTTAGCAACAGTGTGGTCACCATTCATTGATGCCATAGCAACAAACTGTGCTGATTGGCTGCAGGTATGATGGGCCCGCCCCCTGGCATGCGGCCCCCAATGGGTCCTCCAATGGGGATGCCCCCTGGTCCGGGTCGAGGCGCTCCGATGGGGATGCCCCCTCCAGGGATGAGGCCGCCGCCCCCTGGCATGAGAGGTAAGCTGTTGCCACGGTGACGCTTCAGTCGGCCTTCTGAGGAGCCAATCGGCTCATGGAGTGGTGTAAATGTGTCATGTGACCTCTCTGCACTGCTATTTCAGGACCGCCCCCTCCTGGGTTGAGACCGCCCCCTCGCCCCTGAAGGAGCCCCCCCCCCCACACACACACACACCTGCTGTATAGATGTTTTTTACCTTCTGGTTTGTGTTTTTTTTAAATAAAGTTTCTCAGTTTGATTTCACTCTGGCTGTCTGTACAGTTACCATGGTAACCAGTTAATAAAGAGCTGGAGCAACAGCCAATCAGAGCTCATGTCAGTTCATTAATATTCAAACAGGAGGCGGAGCTAAAGGTCAAAGACTGGCACCGAGCAGTACTACATGCTGATACTACACAGTATTACATACTGATTGTACCAGTACTACATATTGATACTACCAGTACTACATACTGATACTACCAGTACTACATACTGATACTACCAGTACTACATGCTGATACTACCAGTACTACATACTGATACTACCAGTACTACATGCTGATACTACACAGTACTACATACTGATACTATCAGTACTACATACTGATATTATGCCGTACTATGTACTCATGCTACCAGTACTACATACTGATACTATCAGTACTACATACTGATATTATGCCGTACTATGTACTCATGCTACCAGTACTACATGCTGATACTATCAGTGCTACCAGTAATTTCAGGTCATTTTATCTGTATAGCACCAGCTACAGGCCAGATTGTCTCCAGATGCTTAAAGAACTCAGAAGAAGCCAGATGAACCCAGAGCAGCCCTGAGGCCACAGTGGAGGAAAAACTCCCTTTTAATGAGAAGAAACTAAGAAGACTCGTAGAGGGTATTACTTCCTTAAATTTAGTCACCGAATTGTCAGACAGACATCTACTGTAGTGATATTTATTCTTAACTCCTATACAATCTATTGTTGTAAATTGAAATGTTACCATAAAATGGTCAGAAAGAAGAGGGTTCTGGGGAAATACTGTTAACTGTTTGATTTCTATGCCATAAGTCAGAACGAGGTCAAGGGTATGATTAAAACTATGAGTTGGTTTATTTACATGCTGAGAAAACCCAATTGAGTCTAATATTGAATTAAAAGCAGTCATAAGGCTGTCACTGTCCACGTCAACATGAATGTTAAAGTCACCCACAATAATGACTTTATCTGAGCTGAGCACGAAATCAGATAAAAAGTCTGAGAATTGAGATAAAAACTGAGAGTAAGGAGCAGGACGATATACAACAACAAATAAAACTGGTTTTTGTCAGAACTAATCAATCTGGAGATCAGAGATCAGCTCATTTATTAACAGAGACTTACACCAGAGAGATCTACATACTACAGTACTACATACCTACAGTAGTACAGTACTACATACCCATAGTACTACAGTACTACATACCTACAGTACACAGTACTACAGTAGTACATACTAACAGCAGGTCACCTGATGAAGGACCAATGAAGTTTCAAGCTGTCGAAACATCTGATCATGTGACCTCCAGTCATGTGACTCTCTGACTTCTGTGGAGCTACAGCGGATTTCCCCTGCGGAGCGACAGACCAGGAACAACCCAGCAGAACCAGGCGGAACCAGGCTGAAAGGTGAGCTGGACTCCAGTCAGAAGTTCTTCTGTCCGTTTCTTACGTCCGAACCAGCTGTTAGCATGTAGCCGCCGTTAGCTTCCTTTAGTTCCTGTTAAAATGTTTCATTCAGCAGAACCTGTTGGTTCCGTTCGTTCAGCAGAACCCAGTTTAACTCGGAGGCTTTCTGCAGAACTCCGTTTAAAAATATCTGAACCACACATTCATTTCACACCGAGGAACACAGAACACTTTATTGTTCTTCAACTGACCCGGAACCAGAACCTCTAGTGATCAGTCCGGAGACAGAACCTGAAAAACAAGAACCTCTAACTGTCAGTTGAACCTCAAACTGTCAGTAGAACCTCAGGTGATCCACACCTGGTTTCTGTGTTAGCAGTTAGCCGCAGCTAACCTGCTTCCGGTTTCTAACAGGTGATTTCAGAGTTTCAGTTCCTGTTAGACTGATTTATACACACACACAGAGATGCGTGTGTGTGTGTGTAATAATTGATCAGAAACCTCCAGCTGATGAGATACTGACCCCTTTGAATGAAGTAGTTTTGCACTGATTGAACATGTCTCCTGCTGTTTTATTTCCGGTCCTGGTCCTGGTTCCGGTCTGCCCCCAGATGCAGGTGTTGCTGTGCTACTTCCTGTTGGCTCTGCTCGGCGCTGACGCCGCCCCGGCAGCAGATGAGATCACCTTCCTGCCTGGCCTGCAGAAACAGCCGAGCTTCAGACATTACTCTGGCTACCTGAACGTGGCCGACGGGAAACACCTGCACTACTGGTAAGAGCCCGGCACGCCTGAGCCGGCTGTCCAGGTAGACATCCAGATGCCTCACCTGTAGTGTCGTCCTCAGGTTCGTGGAGTCCCAGAATGACCCGTCCTCCGACCCGCTGGTGCTGTGGTTGAATGGTGGCCCCGGCTGCAGCTCTCTGGACGGACTGCTGACCGAGCACGGGCCGTACCTGGTAGGTAGCTCTAGCCCTGCCCACCTGACCCCTCCCCCTTCATCAGTGTGACATCACAGCTACACCTGGTGTCGTTTCAGGTGCAGGACGATGGGATGACGCTGCAGTACAACCCCTACTCCTGGAACAAGGTGAGTCATGTGACCCGGCAGCGCTGTCACATGGTTAACATGTCCTGAAAGCTGATTGGTCCACTGTTTGTGTGCAGATTGCCAACATGTTGTACCTGGAGTCTCCGGTGGGTGTCGGCTTCTCGTACTCTGACGATCAGCGCTACGTCACCAACGACACCGAGGTCAGCAACGAGCCTGCGTCTGATCTCTGATTGGCTGATGGACGTCCAGGTGTTTCCAGGTGTCCAGGTGTTTACAGGTGTCCAGGTGTTTACAGGTGTCTCTGTGCAGGTGTCCATGAACAACTACCTGGCTCTGAAGGAGTTCCTCCGCCTGTTCCCCGAGTTCAGCAGCAACCAGGTGTTCCTGACCGGAGAGAGTTACGGAGGAATCTACATCCCAACGCTGGCCGAGAGAGTGATGGAGGACGCCAGCATCAACCTGCAGGTACTACTGCAATACTACTGCAGTACTACACACTATCTCTGCAGGTACTACTGCACTACTACTGTAATACTACTGCAGTAATACACAGTACTACTGCAGTAATATTGCAGTATTACTGCAGTAGTACTGTGTAGTACTCCAGTAATACACAGTACTGCTGCAGTAATACACAGTAGTACTGTGGTAGTAGTGTGTATTACTGCAGTAGTACTGTGTAGTACTGCAGTAATACATCAGCAGGGCTATAGGCCACAGTTGAGCTGAATGCTAATGTTAGCGACCTCTTTACGTTAGCATGTCTCTTGTACCTGTCATGCAGGGTGTTGCCGTGGGAAACGGGATGTCGAGCTACGAGCTGAACGATAACTCTCTGGTTTACTTCGCCTACTACCACGGCCTGCTGGGCAGCCGGCTCTGGGCCGATCTGCAGAACTTCTGCTGCAGCGCCGGGAAATGCAACTTCTACAACAATCAGGACCAGAACTGCAGCGAGAGCGTGAGTCTGAACCAGCAGAACCAGCACCAACCGGTCTGGTTCAGTTTAAACTGATCTGAACCAGTCTGATCAATCAAATGTCTTTATTGTCAGTGGACATATTTACAGCGAAATTTGAGTGCATCTCCTTCATGGGATAAAATGATAACAGATGAGATAAAATATATTTTAAAAAATATTATGCAAAATATATATTATATATGTATGAAAATAAATAGATATACAATAGAATGGAATAAATAGAAAGGATCAGACCAGTCTGATCCAGTCTGGTTCTCGGTGTTCAGGCTCTCAGGTGTGTCTTTCTCTGCAGCTGTCGGAGGTCCAGACCATCGTCTACGCTTCTGGACTGAACATGTACAACCTGTACGCCTCCTGTCCAGGTGGAGTTCACTGCAGAGTCAGGTGAGCCGTGACCTTTGACCTTTGACCTGAACTCACCTGCAGCAGGTGACATGGTTGTGTGTTGTTGTAACATGGTTGTGTGTTGGTTGTAACATGGTTGTGTGATGGTTGTCTGTTGGTTGTAATATGGTTGTGTGTGGTTGTAATATGGTTGTACAATGGTTTTGTGTTGGTTGTCAGCGTGGAGCAGGACCAGCTGGTCATCAGGGATCTGGGGAACTTGTTCATCAACCATCAGACGACTCAGCAGTGGAGCAAGGTGAGTATGAGGTCACCTGATGTTCATTAAAGTTCACTCACCTGCTGACTGATATTTACCTGCTGACCGATACTCACCTGGCGGCTGATACTTACCTGGTTGTCCTTGGATGTTCAGAAGTTCCGGGGTTTGGCGCTGATGTTTCGGTCCGTCCGTCTGGACCCCCCCTGCACTAACTCCACCCCCTCCTCACTGTACCTCAACAACCCATATGTCAGAACTGCGCTGCACATCAGCCCCAAGGCTCTGGACTGGGCCATCTGCAGGTAACTCACACACCTGCTGTACTTCACCTGTCTCTGATCTGTAATGTAACTCACCTGTGTGGTCTCTGTGGTGATGCAGTGCTGAGGTGAACCTGAACTACGGTCGGCTCTACCTGGATGTCAGGAAACAGTACCTGAAGCTGCTCTCTGCTCTGGTCAGTGAACTCACCTGAACACACCTGAGCTCACCTGAACTCACCTGAACACTGATCAGAAATAGTGCCTTATTGATCCAGATGTATGTGGGCGTGTCCTATTGATCAAGGTGTGTTGTGCTGCTCTCTGTGCAGAAGTACCGGGTCCTGGTGTATAACGGGGACGTGGACATGGCCTGTAACTTCATGGGAGACGAGTGGTTCGTTGAATGTCTGCAGCAGCAGGTAGATGCTGTTTTATTAATCATTAATCAATTACTGTTTCCATAGTAACCTCAGTCTGTCTGTCAGGTGTGTTGACCTGTCTGTCTCTCAGGTGGAGGTCCAGAGGCGTCCGTGGCTCTACGATGACGTCGACGGTCGGCAGGTCGGAGGTTTCGTCAAAGAGTTTGACAACATTGCCTTCCTGACAGTGAAGGTACGGACCTCCATCATCAGCTGATTCTGTGACATCAGTGTGGGGGCGGAGCTCTGTTCGTGTTGCTGATCATGTGACCTGTTCTTTATTCTCACTGCAGGGTTCAGGTCACATGGTTCCAACAGATAAACCCATCGCCGCCTTCGCCATGTTCAGCAGATTCATCAAGAAGCAGCCGTACTGATCCGGCTGGACCAAGTTCTCCTCTCTTTGGACCCTCTGGGCTGCTGTAGCTTCTGCTCTGTTTGGACTCTCTGGGCTGCCGTACTTTTCAACTCGTGATTTTTGTTGTTTTTTTTTTAATCCACTGCCAGCCAATCAGCAACCAGATCATTGTGAAAGGAAATGAACCCTGAACCAATAACATCGCTGCCCTCGGCCGACACACCCTTTTGGCGGCAGCGGCGGCCTGCGGTTGTCATGGAGACGAGCACTGCCACCCGTCTGTCCGTTGATTTGTTTTTTAAATTTCAGTCTGATTGTGAAACTTGTTTTCACTTAAAGGGAAAACTGGACATTAAATGAAATTTTAATTAAAAACTCGCCTGTTTTCATTTCTACTGGAACCGTTCTGGTTCTGCTGGACCTGGCTGGGTCTGCAGCTTCATGCTAACTGCTGCTGCTATCCCTCTGTGGTGTACTGAACATGTGTTTTACATCCTGTGCTGTGATTGGATGGTTGTTTGTTGATGTCGTGGCTGCTCTACAGCCAGAACGTTCTTCATGTTCTGCTGTGCGGGTTCTCCTGGATACAGTTTCATTTTTGGTCAGTAACTTGTGACGGATGAGCTGAAGATCCACAAAACTGCTTCTGTTTCTGTGGCATTAGAACCCAGCGGAACCTCTCAGGTCCTGGTTCTCCTGGTCTTAGGTCCTGGTTCTCCTGGTCTCAGGTCCCGGTTCTCCTGGTCTCAGGTCCTGGTTCTCCTGAGTGTTGCTGAAGCTTCATTCTCTCCAGCAACCAGCAGGGGGCGCCTGGTTTGATGAGGATAGGACCAGAACTTTCCTAAACCCAAACTGTTTGTTCTCACCTGTTCTTGACCCAAAGACTCCGTGTTTAGGTTTAAAACCAGAGTTTGGGTTCTCAGATGTGGTGGTCGGATGTCCTCTGCAGGTTCTTCAGGTTCTCCAGGTCTAGAACAGTAAACATCCTGAGTCAGCCTGTTGACTGTAAACGTCCTGCCAGTCTGAGCCCAGGGAGAAGAGGTGACTTCAAGTTCAGAGTCGTGACTTTCAGAGCAACCGACTGGTTTCACTGTTTGTCTTGTCAGGTGTGAACGCGACTCGGCTGGACTCACCTGTTCAGGTAGGAGCTGGGATTTCCTGTACTTCTCTGGAACAAACTGACTTCAGAACTGCTTTTAAATGTCGTTATTTCACCTCCTGAAATCTCGTTGAATGAACAGCAGCAGTTTGTCTTCTAACAGTCTGGTTTAGAACAAGTGCTTAATGTTTAATGACATAGAACCACTGTTGAAACATTTCAGTTCTAGTGGACATCAGGATGTATGATTAATAGTTGTTCCCCACAGAGTCAGATTCATGTCAGATCTGTTTACCTGCCGGCTTCATGTTGAGCTCAACACACGGACTCCAACACGTCTGGTACCTGTTGCGGCTGATTTTATATTAATAACGTCTGTTCAGTTCTTCTTCTGCTCACTGGGTGTCCTCCATTTTAACTGTACAGAACTTTGATTTAAGACCAGTTGTTTCTAATGAGCTTCATCCATAAATCAGACTGTTAGGGTTAGGGTTAGTAGGGTTAAGGTTAGGGTTTGTAGGGTTTTTGGAGTTAATAGATTTAATAGGATCTGGGTTATTACAGTTATTGTGGTTATTGTGGTTTCGGTTCATGAGATCAGCTGACTGTTGTTCAGGTTTCAGGTGAGCTGAAGGTCACAGATTCAGGAATTAGAAACAAACGTGTCGCTCTGTGGTTAATGTGTCTCAAACAGCTGATGGATGTTTGACTGTTGAATGTTGAAACAACAGAACATTTCACCTCCTCTGTCTCAGGTGTCCAGGTGAGCTCTGATTGACTGGACATGGACCAGTCACTGTCCGGTGGGGGGGCTCATGTGAGCGTGCTCGGTTGTTTCCCGCCTTCTGTGGGTCGAGATGTTACCATTGCCGTGGTGAAGCCCTTGGCAGCCAGCCTAGGAAACCCCAACACCTGCAGCCTGCTGCGCACAGACAGACAGGTGTGTTTCTGGACAGACAGGTGTACACCTGAGAGCGGGCTGTTTATATGTCAGAGTTGATTTACCTGCACAGATCACAGAAATGACATGAATTCAGGTTTTAAATTCAAAAATCAGATTTAAATCCTGAGTTCAGGTTTAAAGTCAGAGTTCAGGTTTAAATCCTGAGTTCAGGTTTAAAGTCAGAGTTCAGGTTTAAATCCTGAGTTCAGGTTTAAAGTCAGAGTTCAGGTTTAAATCCTGAGTTCAGGTTTAAAGTCAGAGTTCAGGTTTAAATCCTGAGTTCAGGTTTAAAGTCAGAGTTCAGGTTTAAATCCTGAGTTCAGGTTTAAAGTCAGAGTTCAGGTTTAAATCCTGAGTTCAGGTTTAAAGTCAGAGTTCAGGTTTAAATCCTGAGTTCAGGTTTAAAGTCAGAGTTCAGGTTTAAATCCTGAGTTCAGGTTTAAAGTCAGAGTTCAGGTTTAAATTCTGAGTTCAGGTTTAAAGGCAGAGTTCAGGTTTAAATTCTGAGTTCAGGTTTAAAGGCAGAGTTCAGGTGTAACCCTGAGTTCTGTTCAGGTAACAGAGAAAACACCTGAGATGTTCTTGGATCTGCAGGTGAAGTGGACGATGGAGGTTCTGTGTTACGGTCTCACTCTCCCATTGGACAGAGACACAGTCAAACTCTGTGTGGACGTCTACATCGATTGGCTGATGGCCTTGGCTTCCCCGAGAGACTCCATCCCTCCTCCAATCAGCACAGAGCCTGACCTGTATGTGCAGAAGATGCTGCGACACCTGTCCAGCATGTTCCTGCCCAGGTGGGACCAGCAGGGTCCCGTATACCTGTCGCTCTGTCAGCAGGTGCTGTGTGCCGTTCAATCATTGGCCAGAGAGAACTTCACCTTGAGCAGAGACACCTGGGAGACGCTGCTGCACTTCCTGCTCCGCATCAATCACACCATGCTGGCTCCGCCCACTGCTGCAGGTGAGGCAGTAACCCCGCCTACTTCTTTATCAGCACCTCTCACACCTGCCTGGATCTTATCTGTCTACTTGCCACCTGTCCATCTCACCTGTGTCCAGGTGTTGTGTCGGACCTGTCCATGGAGGTGCTCCTGGAGGTCTGGCTGCTGTCCTGCTCTCGGTGTTTTCCATCTCGTTCTCTGTGGCAGATGTGCAGACAGATGTTTAGCAGCTGGAAGCATCAGGCTGCAGTGGTGCAGCAGTGGAGCCGCGTCGTAACAGCGCTAACGTCCAGGTCCAACCCTCAGCCTGTTGTCTGACTGTTGTCTGACTGTTGTTTTGCTGTTGTGTTGCTGTTGTCTTACTGTTGTGTTGCTGTTGTCTGACTTACCTGATTGTTCTCTGATTGTTGTCTGATTGTTTTCTGACTGTTGTGTTACTGTTGTATTACTCTTGTCAGACTGTTGTGTTACTGTTGTCTGACGGTTGTTGTGCGTCCAGGCTGCTGCTGCTGAATTTTGGTCCGTCCTTCCCTCCATTTAAAATCCCAGATGAGGACGCTGCTCTGATCCCTGCTGACCTGGACGACGAGCGAATCCCTCACACCTGGTTCAGGTTCCTGCACCTGTTCAGGTAAAATGTGCTCCGATCCTCAGAAACAAGTTCCTGCATCTGTGCCTGAACATGTGTCGGCTCTCTCTGGTTCTGCAGTAACCCGGTAGAACTCGTTGAAGTCTCGCAGGACGAAGCGTTCCGGGGAGACATTCAGCTGCCGAACATCTTCTTCAAAGCCATGAAAGGAATCAGCTCATTGGTCGACGCCTTCCTGGGTACTGACCTCTGACCCCTGACCCCTGACCTTTGTGCCTCCTTTGAGTTTTAACTGTTTTTACTAAATGTTATTGTTTGTGTTTCTGCAGGTGTGACTGTGGAGAGCAAAGAGCCGACAGAGCAGCTTCTGTCAGACACTGGTACACACAGTAACTGTACACTGGTACACATGTAAACTCTACACATCATTGGTGATACAGCCGTTCTGTGATTGTTGCTACAATGATTCCTGCTGCTGTTTCTACTTCTTGCTCTCATTCCATGGTACGTGCTTTCCTTGTACTAATGATGTTTCTGTGTTTCTTCAGGACTGTCGACACGTCTGCATGTCAGAGATCGTCTTCCGTCCCTCAGTAAGTCCAAACTGCTCATCCACTCCATGAACTAATGAAAGCAGACAGCAGAACCAGAACCTGTTCCACCTGGTCTCCTCCCAGGTGTTGCTGTGACCAGAAACCCATTCAGAGACCGCCTCCCCCCTTATGGTAGGCCCCACCCCTGCCCCATCTGATTGGTGGATTTGGTCGACGTTAACAGGAGAGTGGTACACCTGTTCTCTGTTCTCAGGTATGTCTCGGCCTCGTTCTGGCAGTGCCCCGCCCACCCCAGTCAACATACTGAGCATGCCCAGTGCAGCTCCTTCCACTACATCCCCCCCTCCACCCAACAGACGAATGAAAGCAGCAAACGTTTCCAAGGCAACCAGCTAACCTCCTACAGCACCACACTGTTTGTTTTCATGCTTCAATTGTCTTCCTTACCTGTCCTGGTGCATGACATCATCACCTGTCCTGGTGCATGACATCATCACCTGTCCTGGTGCAATGACATCATCACCTGTCCTGGTTCAATGACATCATCACCTGTCCTGGTGCATGACATCATCACCTGTCCTGGTGCATGACATCATCACCTGTCCTGGTGCATGACATCATCACCTGTCCTGGTGCAATGACATCATCACCTGTCCTGGTTCAATGACATCATCACCTGTCCTGGTGCATGACATCATCACCTGTCCTGGTGCATGACATCATCACCTGTCCTGGTGCATGACATCATCACCTGTCCTGGTGCAATGACATCATCACCTGTCCTGGTGCATGACATCATCACCTGTCCTGGTGCAATGACATCATCACCTGTCCTGGTGCATGACATCATCACCTGCCCCTGTACTCCTCTGTCTACCTGTCCTGGTGTTTTTCTCTTTTCTAGTCGTACATGATTATTATGTGTTACATTTTTTGGTGTTTTTAAGACATCGTCCTGACCTTGCTCCTTCCCTCTTCTCTCGGACATCTTCATCCTCTCCACAGGGGAAGTCTTCCTCCCACCCTTCCTCCTCTCCTCATCCTCTATGCTCCTCCCCCCGACCCTCCCCCTCCCCTCTGAGGTGTACCATGGATTCCCTCCTACACCTGTTTGGCAGCTGGTTGTTTGACGCTGCTGTGATCAGCAGAGAATCTGGTCCCTGCGGTCAGTACTTTCTGTACCACATAATACTACAGTATAGATGGTACTCCCCATTTTACACACAGTACTCCACATACTGTACCCAGGTGTTACACACCTTAAAGTTCCGGCATTCCTTGTTTACTGTTACTGTGCAGCAGCTGCTCACCTGCTGCACCTGTTAACCTGTGTTCTCTATAGCTGAACAGCGTGATGTCACTGTGATGTCAGAGAGGTGGGCAGAAGGTCGAGCTGAGGCTTGTGGAACACTTTGTAGGATCTTTACATCTAAGAAAACTGCTGAAGACATCCTGTCTGTTTATCTGTCCAGGTATCTGTCCATGTACCTGTCTGTTCACCTGTCCATGACTTATTTAATGCTTATGATCCTCCCTGTCCTCCTCCGTCAGGTTCTACCTGGTTCTCCTGCAGGGTCTCCAGGTGTCTGAGGAGGTGTGTCCTCCTGTTCTGGCCTCCATCCTGCTGAACTCCACTCGTTTGTTCTGCTGTGACCTGAGAGGAGTGAACCTGTTGCTTCCCTCCTTCATCTCAGTTCTGGAGAATGTGCTGCTTGACAAGTATGCGTACCGCAAAAACAACATGTGGATGATTCTATAATTAGGGGTACAATTCAAGTCCATGGGGTATATTTGTCAATTTTATCAAATATTGTTGGTCATTTTTTCAAGCAATGACCAATTTCAGATTGGATGATATTTCTCTTTCATTTGAAAGAAAAAGGTAACATGTTCCATAATTTATTTAGCAAAAAATGCAAATTATACATTGGAATTTACAGTTTTTGTGCTGTCTGATTTCTTCAATGTCAAGTTTGCTCTTAAAACTTAACAATAGAAAATATGTTTTTATATATTATTTCAGCATTAATTGTTCAAAAATAATCATTATAACATGATAAAGCTGTTTTTAAATCTATTTAAAATATTAATATACATGAAATTATTCACTTAATGTGTATCTGAGAAATCATTGCCAACTGTGTTGCCCACTGATAAAACCCCTATAAATCAGCACTGGTTTGCTCCAAAATCACATGACTCACATTACTGCAGGGCACATCCTTTTTGGTGGGAACCCTGAAGACAGTGTGCTAAGTTTCAACTCCTCCTTGGCAATATTTCATCAAAATGATTGTCTACACATGGAGTGGATTAATTGTTCGTCAATTGTGTTATCAACATTTTCTTGTGTACTTACGTTACATGTTTTAATGACGAAAATGTAAAGAAAGCACACAGAAATATGAGTTGATCATGGCCATGTGCTGACATCTTCAATGTCTGTAGCTCACACAAAGTCCAGAAAATGGAGGAAATGTCAACTGTGTCACCCATCAAGTGTAACACAGTTGACATGGTTTATTTTCATAGTTCATGCTTATTGAGCGTAGTTGGTTTAAACACATTAACTTGATTATTCTGTTTTTACACATAAACTGCATGATGAAATATATACAAGTGTAAGAAGGTAGTAATTACATAAATAATAAATGAATATAAAAACAAATAATATTCAAATAAATCAACCAATCAAAACAAAGTTTTCATTGCAAAGAAAGGTTTCTCTCTTCTTTTCCTAATGTGTCCTGTCAACTGTGTTACTTCTGTCAACTCTTATTTTGTTGTCAACTGTGTTACATATGATTTTTGTGCCATAATTACATAAAATGTTGGCTACACTGTAATATAAATGATGAGGGACATTTCTAGAGAGTGAGGACTTACATAATAATGTTGAGTAACTTTTAAATTCAGTGTAATATGGATTTGTGTTAAAAAAAAAGTCATCCTTGATGATAATATCCTGCAGAATATCAATTTTCAGCTCAAAATTCTTATTTTCAAAGCAGTTAGACAAACAACAACAAATCTCTGGATGAATAGACTCAAGAAGTTGCAAATAATTGTTTTATCAAATTCGTAGTACTTAATTCATGTCTTCTACGACACAACTTTTGTCCGTAACACAATTGACAAAACAATGAACTAGGTGTTCATTTTTATTTAAATATTTAAGAAATCATTAGTGGTTAAGCTGGCCAATTAATGGATTTAGCACAATCCAGAGGTATACTATAGAAACATATAGAATATTAAGCCAAAAAGAACACTGTTTTTTTTCACTTCGTGGTTGATCTGAAATGTACCCCTAATTATAGAATCACTCATATACAGTAGTACCACCATTGGAAACATTACTTCTGTAAAAACAGAACATGGTCTCTGAATCCTTGCCCAAGATTTTGTACTCTGGTCTAAGAACTATGACTCCTGGTCCAAAGGCTCTTCCTCCTGTTCCAAGACCTCCTTCTCCTGGTCCAAAGGCTCTGACTCCTGGACCAAAACCATTAACTTCTGGTCCAAGACCCCTTACTTTTGGTCCAAGACCTCTGATTTTTGGTCCAAGACCTCTGACTCGTGGTCCAAAGGCTCTTGCTCCTAATCCAAGACCTCTTACTCATGGTCCAAGACCTCTTAGTCCTGGTCCAAGAACTCTGACTCCTGGTCCAAGACCTCTGACTCCTGGTCCAAGACCTCTTACTCATGGTCCAACGACTCTGACTCCTGGACCAAGACCATTAACTCCTGGTCCAAGACCCCTTACTTTTGGTCCAAGACTTCTGATTTTTGGTCGAAAGACCTCTGACTCCTTGTCCAAGACCATTAACTCCTGGTTCAAGGCCTCTTACCCCTGGTCCAAGACCTCCTTCTCCTGGTTCAAGACCTCTTAGTCCTGCTCCAAGACCTCTTCCTTAATGTCCAAAGACTCTTACTCATGGTCCAAGAACTCTGATTCTTGGTCCAAGACCACTGATTCCTGGTCTGAGACTGCTAACCCAGTCTGCTTATTTTTTATGGTGACCAGTCTCACTATGACAGAAAACCTTTCAACATTCCCAGGTCACATGTGTTGTACCTGCACTCTTAAACTCAAAGTGCTCATGAAGCACCTGACCTCTTCAGGTAACTGTGTCTGTGTTGGTTTCCCAGAGAGCTGCTGAGGTTCAAAAGATTAGTGAGTCTGGTGGATTTAAGGCGAGCGTCCATCCTCATCCTGCTGTCCCTGCTGCCCCTCCCTCTGCAGTTTGGATCCCTCCAATCAGAGGTAACCTCCCACCTACCTGTATGTACCGAAGATACCTGGACCACAGTTGCAGTAACATTCACCTGTGTGCACTCAGGTCTTACTAGATGGAAGGTTCAGTGCTGATGGTGTCATAGCAGGTAGCTTTCTGACTCTGAAGCCCCGCCTCCTCAGTGTTCTGATTGGAGCTCTGCAGATGGAGACGAACATGTCCAACACACAGCTCCTCCTGGGTGAGTTCCTGATCTCTCATCATCCTCTGATCCAGGTCAGTTCCTGATCCGGGATCTGCTTCTTATTGTGGTCCAGAGTCAGGTCCTGATCTGCAGGTCTGGCTGTTCAGTCTGACTGTTTTCTTATCTGGTGTTTCTGTAGCGGCGCTGCTGAATGTGGTTCAGGACTCAGCTCTGTTTGAGGCTGCAGGACAAACCCAGCAGGTGAGATTCCTGGTGTCCACCAACTCTGCTGTTATGTCCTCACATCTGCCTTCATTTGATACATCAGTCTAAAACTACACACAAGTATCTCTCAATCTCGACATGCTGTAGAATCATCCATCTATCCAGAGGTGTTTGAGCAGAAACTGTTCTAAAAATGTGTTGCTCTGAGATGGAATGGTCTTTAGAATAGCTTATCATATGATGACTATGTTCAGTTTAAATACAAGACAAAGTCTTTTGGTTCCTTTCCCTGGTTCTTTAATAAATGTTCAAATTCTGGATAATTACACTGACGGTCTTCAGAGACGTTCCTACAGCAGGATCCAGGGGGTGCTAAACGCCTTTTACACTGATGCACTGAATCCATCTGTGTTTGCAGGAACCTGAGTCCCAGCATGGTGGAGCCAGACCCAGACGGACTGGGGGAACCAGTGGGACCAGTGGAACCAGTGGGAGCAGATGGACCAGAGGACCAGGTACTTACATGATGACATGAATAGTTTTTAATTATTGGTTTCATGTTGTTGATCCGTCATGTCATTGGACTCTGATGGTAACTGTGCGTGTGTTGCCATGGTAACTAGCTGTCCAATCAGATGCAGCAGCAGTTCTGTGGGTTCAGTTTGTGCGGTGCCTGACTCAGCGTCTGACATCTCAGTGGAGGAATGACTCAGCAGTTTGTCTGTCGGCACTGGAAGTACTGGGAGGACTGGCCAAGGTGGACACGGACACAAACTCAGATCAAACCTGGTCTCTGTTCATCTCAGTTTTTATAAACAAATGCCTCCCTGTGACGCTGCGCTGTGGTCCTGTAGGTGCAGGTTCAGGTGGAGGAGGTGGAGAGGAGGCGAGCTGTCAGCTCCGTCTGTACCTACATCGTGTTTCAGTGCAGTCGTCCTCCTCAGCTTCACTCCAGAGATCTGCACTCCATCATCGTCGCCGCTTTCTACTGTCTGAATGTCTGGTTAACCCAACACCCCACCCTGCTGGACCACCAGGTAACTGATATACAGGTAACTGACCACCAGGTAACTGACCACCAGGCAACTGACCACCAGGTAACTGACTACTGGGTAGCTGACATTCAGGTAACTGACCACCATTTAGCTGACCACCAGGCAACTGACCACCAGGTAGCTGGCCACCAGGTAGCTGACATACAGGTAACTGACCACCAGGTAACTGACCACCAGTATACAGGTAGCTGACCACCAGGTAACTGACCACCAGGTAGCTGACATACAGGTAACTGACCACCAGGCAACTGACCACCAGGTAGCTGACCACCAGGTAGCTGACATACAGGTAACTGACCACCAGGTAACTGACCACCAGGTAACTGACCACCAGGTAGCTGACATACAGGTAGCTGACCACCAGGTAACTGTCCACCAGGTAGCTGACATACAGGTAACTGACCACCAGGTAACTGACCACCAAGTAGCTGACATACAGGTAACTGACCACCAGGTAACTGACCACCAGGTAGCTGACATACAGGTAGCTGACCACCAGGTAACTGACCACCAGGTAACTGACCACCAGGTAGCTGACATACAGGTAACTGACCACCAGGTAACTGATCACCAGGTAGCTGACCACCAGGTAGCTGACATACAGGTAACTGACCACCAGGTAGCTGACATACAGGTAACTGACCACCAGGTAACTGACCACCTGGTAACTGACCACCAGGTAGCTGACCACCAGGTAGCTGACATACAAGTAACTGGCCACCAGGTAACTGACCACCAGGTAGCTGACATACAGGTAACTGACCACCAGGTAACTGACCACCTGGTAACTGACCACCAGGTAGCTGACCACCAGGTAGCTGACATACAAGTAACTGGCCACCAGGTAACTGACCACCAGGTAGCTGACATACAGGTAGCTGACGACCAGGTAGCTGACATACAGGTAACTGACCACCAGGTAGCTGACCACCAGGTAGCTGACATACAGGTAACTGACCACCAGGTAACTGACCACCAGGTAGCTGACATACAGGTAACTGACCACCAGGTAAGGTGTGGTCTATATGTGTGTTTTTAGGAGTGTCTGTTGGAGGTCCTGGAGATTGTGGAATTAGGGATTTCCGGCAGTAAGTCCCGAGAGGAACAGGAAGTGAGGCGTAAAGAGGAGAAGGACCAGAACCCGGCGTCTCTGAGGGTGAAGGAAGCGGCTGAGGCCACGCTGAGCTGGTGAGCAAATCAAACACTCAGTTTCTGGTCTTTTCCATTCAGACGCCATGTTGTTATTCAGAAATGTCCTTCAATCTGACGTTCTCAGAAGAAAATCTGGGATCTGGTACATGTGGTTACACACCTGATTCAGTTCAGGTGTTCAGACTGGAGTCAGACCTGGTTTAGAGGTTCTCACAGTGTCCAACCCGGTTCTGGTATCTCAGTGTTATGCAGATTTCTGAGGCGTTCCCGGTTGTTGGTGGGTCACTGAGTGAAGACGCTCTGATTGGCTGCTCTGCTTTAAGTGACAGCAGCCTGAAGAAGTTCAGATATTTTGTGGTTGAAAGCTCCATTATTCTGGCCATGTTGGAACAAGGACTAGGACCTGAGCAGGGTGAGTTCAGAACCAGGCTGGGAACCGTAGTACCTGAAGTACTCTAACACATACTGTAGTATCTAACACACATTGTATCACTACTACACATTCTGCAGTACTCTAACACTTACTGTAGTATTGAACACAGCCTGCAGTATCCAAAAGATACTATAGAACCAACTTATACTGTGGTACTCAACCCACACCGTAGTATCCAACTGATACTGTAGAATCCAACACACAATGTGGTACTTCAACATATACTGTAGTACCCAAAACATGTTGAAGTAGTCAACACATACTTTAGTGCCCAACACATACTGTAGTATCCAGTATATACTGCAGTACTCAACATATACTGTAGTGTTATTCAATACTTATTGTAGTACTTTGACCCAGCAATGATTGATGATATTGATCTTATGTGCAGCTCCGTATCCGTCGCTCACAGTATTGATCAGAGGACCGTCAGGATGTCACACCTGGACTCTACAGCTCCATCTGCAGCCCAGAGAGGGACGAGCACAGACACAGGTAACCTTAAAGTACAGGCGATGACCTTAAAGTACAGGCGACCTTCACACCTGTAGAGGCTCGGATTTTGTGTTGGAGCTCAGCAGTCTGAACATTCTGCTGATAATTAATTTTTTATTCGTCCCACAGTGGGGACAGTTCCGGCAGCAAAGAGGATGGAAGCACAAACATGTCAAAAATACCAGTAGAAAAGTAAAAATTAACAAGAAATATACACAACTACTAGTGATAAAATACATCATCGAGGCACTTTGAAGAGTAGAATCCTTCACAGGCTTCAGATCAGTGATTTTTCTCTCCTGTTTGCATTTCGAATGCAGCAAACTCTGATCCCAGAACAGCGCCGGGGAACCCCGGAGGACGCTGGGATACAAAGTCCTGTCAAACATCAGCTGTTTCCTGAAAACATGGACAGAGTTCCTCCAGTTAGAGCAGACCGGAGCATTCCAGATCTGCACGAGACCACAACAGAGCAGGTAAGAACCAGAAACAGAACCAGACCATGGGTCAAGCAGAACAAGGTCTAGTCAGGTGTGAGACAGGTGTAATCAGGTGTAACCAGGTGTAATCAGGTGTGATCAGGTGTAATCAGGTGTGATCAGGTGTAATCAGGTGTGACCAGGTGTAACCAGGTGTAACCAGGTGTGACCACCTCGTCCTCTGACAGGTGCAGCACCAGCTGGAGCGTCTGCGAGCAGCGTTGAGTAGGCAGCAGCAGGTTGAGGCTCGGCCAATAGTCAGCGGCCGTTCGGTCGTCATGACAACCTGCAGACCACCGCCCCTAGCGACCCGGTTCCAGACAGCAAGACTCTTCCTGTCCCACCTGGGCCTCCTGACACCTGACAGTGTGAAGGTACCAAGGACACAAGACAGTCCATCCTCTGGTCTGGACCTGTCTCACCTGTGCGTCTCTCTGTAGGACCCAGGTATCAGCGGTGTCCCCGCCCACCTCGTCTCTCTGGACTCGTCTCTTCCCGGTTTCTCTGAGTGTCTGAGACGACTGGATGAGCTGCCGTCTGGAAACTGTGACTCAGCCTTCATCTTCTACATGAGAGCAGGACAGAAGACAGCTGCTGAGGTCCACCTGTCTGTCTGTCTGTCTGTCTGTCTCTCTGTCTCACCTGTCTGTCTGTCGGTCTGTCTCTCTGTCTAACCTGTCTGTCTCACCTGTCTGTCTGTCTCTCTGTCTCACCTGTCTGTCTGTCTGTCTGTCTCTCTGTCTCACCTGTCTGTCTGTCTCTCTGTCTCACCTGTCTGTCTCACTTGTCTATCTGTCTGTCTCACCCGTCTGTCTCACCTGCCTGTCTGTCTGTCTGTCTGTCTGTCTGTTTGTCTGTCTGTCTGTCTGTCTGTCTCACCTGTTTATCTGTCTGTCTCACCTGTCTGTCTGTCACTCTGTCTCACCTGTCTGTCTGTCTGTCACTCTGTCTCACCTGTCTGTCTGTCTGTAACTCTGTCTCACCTGTCTGTCTCACCTGCCTGTCTGTCTGTCTGTCGCTCTGTCTCACCTGTCTGTCTCACTTGTCTATCTGTCTGTCTCACCTGTCTGTCTGTCTGTCTCTCTCTCTCTCTGTCTGTCTCACCTGCCTGTCTGTCTGTCTGTCTCTCTGTCTCACCTGTCTGTCTCACTTGTTTATCTGTCTGTCTCACCTGTCTGTCTGTCACTCTGTCTCACCTGTCTGTCTGTCACTCTGTCTCACCTGTCTGTCTGTCTGTCTGTCTCTCTGTCTCACCTGTCTGTCCGTCTCTCTGTCTCACCTGTCTGTCTCACTTGTCTATCTGTCTGTCTCACCCGTCTGTCTCACCTGTCTGTCTGTCTGTCTCACCTGTCTGTCTAACCTGTCTGTCTGTCTGTCTCACCTGCCTGCCTGTCTGTCTGTCTGACCTGTCTGTCTGTCACTCTGTCTCACCTGTCTGTCTGTCTGTCACTCTGTCTCACCTGTCTGTCTCACCTGCCTGTCTGTCTGTCTCTCTGTCTCACCTGTCTGTCTCACTTGTCTATCTGTCTGTCTCACCTGTCTGTCTGTCTGTCTCTCTCTCTGTCTGTCTCACCTGCCTGTCTGTCTGTCTCTCTGTCTCACCTGTCTGTCTCACTTGTTTATCTGTCTGTCTCACCTGTCTGTCTGTCTGTCTCACCTGTCTGTCTGTCTGTCTGTCTGTAACTCTGTCTCACCTGTCTGTCTCACCTGCCTGTCTGTCTCTCTGTCTCACCTGTCTGTCTCACCTGTCTGTCTCACCTGTCTGTCTCACCTGTCTGTCTGTCTGTCTCTCTGTCTCACCTGTCTGTCTGTCGGTCTGTCTCTCTGTCTAACCTGTCTGTCTCACCTGTCTGTCTGTCTCTCTGTCTCACCTGTCTGTCTGTCTCTCTGTCTCACCTGTCTGTCTGTCTGTCTCTCTGTCTCACCTGTCTGTCTGTCACTCTGTCTCACCTGTCTGTCTGTCTCTGTAGGTCCTGAGGAACGTGGAGTCTCACTGCAGCGTCCAGTCTCACTTCTTGGACCTCCTGTCGTCTCTCGGTTGGCCGTTGGAGGTGGGGCAGCAGCAGGGGGGCGGGGCTAACAGCAGCCGCTCAGGTTAGTGATGTGATTGGCTGATGGTGCTCTGAGGTCACACAGGTGTCCCTGAAGCCGATTGGTTGTCCTGTGTGTCCCAGAGTTCCGTGCCGTGCTGGGGGACAGCGGAGGAGGCGTGTTCGATGGACAGAGGTTTGTCCTGATTTTTGCCGATGCCCTGACAGAGATCACCTTTATCGTCCCGTCGCCGTCACACAGTCAGTGATGATGTCACTCTGAGGTCACAGCAGCGTCGTTCACACCTGAGTAGGGAGAGTTCGGGTCATGTGATCATTTAATATGTTTCTCTATCTTAGAAGCATTCGATTGGTCGAGGACTTCAGAGGAGGTGGAGACACTGAATGAGTCACCGTCTGACCTGCAAAGTCACCCTGACTCCGCCCCCAACTCCACCGTATGGAAAAACTTTATCACCTATCTGTCTCTCACCTGTCTGTCTGTCTGTCTGTCTCTCGCCTGTCTGTCTGTCTCTCACCTGTCTGTCTGTCTGTCTGTTTCTAAACTGTCTGTCTATCCAGACTTGTCCGGTTGAAGACATGAAGTTGGGTTCTCCGGTTCTTGGTTCCTGTCAGCTGATGATCGTTTGGGTGGAACGCTTTGAGGACGTCGGTAAAATATTTATTATTTATTATGACTCATTAATGACATCATAAATATACATCTGTAGGTTAATTAGAATAATTCTATAATAATAATAGTAATTACATAATTATATTAATTACATTATAATAATTATCTAATAATAGTTATTGTCTATCAGCACCACTAACTGAAGTTAGACTAATAACTCCTGTACTGCACCACTGTATCCCCTCACAGTAATCAGATTACTCCTAACAGTAGAGTATCTGCTCTGGTATCAGAATACAAATTAGATTCAGACTCCACAGCAGGAACTCAGTGGAACTAAGGTGGGGTTCTTTGGTTCCTTCAGTCCTCCGTATGTCTTCCTTTATTTCAAAAATTACAAAAAACTGGTTGTCTCTGCTGCTCTTCAATCCCTACTAACCCAGCTCCATCTCTATCCTGGTCCAGCATCTCCATCTCCTTTGTGTTTCAGAGAATTTCCCCCTGAAGGAGCTGCTGTCAGAGACCAGGACCAAGGCAGAGTCCAGGTAAATCTCAGACCGCTTTGTTCTTCATTAAAACCCTGAACGTCCCAAACAGACCTTCTGTCCGTCCTTCAGTCCATCAAACATCCAGCTGGTCTTCATCCATCCTCTAAGAACTGGACTCTACTCAGTCTGTCTCCATGGAAACGGCTCCAGCAAGTTCAGCCTGGCCGTCCCATTGGTCAGCGGAAGTTTAGTCAGCATGAGGTCACTGGGTAGGTCTGTCTGTCTGTCTGTCTGTCTGTCTGTCTGTCTGTCTACCTGACTGTCTGTCTGTCTGTCTGTCTGTCTACCTGTCTGTCTGTCTGTCTGTCTGTCTGTCTACCTGTCTGTCTGTCTGTTTGTCTATCTATCTGACTGTCTGTCTATCTGACTGTTTGTCTGTCTCCCTGACTGTCTGTCTACCTGTCTGTCTGCCCATCTGTTTGTCTGTCTACCTGTCTGTCTGTCTGTTTGTCTGTCTACCTGACTGTCTGTCTATCTGTCTGTTTGTCTGTCTACCTGACTGTCTGTCTACCTGTCTGTCTGTCTGTCTACCTGACTGTCTGTCTACCTAGCTGTCTGCCCGACTGTTTGTCAGTCTACCTGACTGTCTGTCTGTCTGTCTGCCCGACTGTCTGTCTGTCTACCTGTCTGTCTGTCTGTCTGTTTGTCTGTCTATCTGACTGTCTGTCTATCTGACTGTTTGTCTGTCTCCCTGACTGTCTGTCCACCTGTCTGTCTGCCCGTCTGTTTGTCTGTCTACCTGTCTGTCTGTCTGTCTGTTTGTCTGTCTACCTGTCTGTCTGTCTGTTTGTCTGTCTACCTGACTGTCTGTCTATCTGTCTGTTTTTCTGTCTACCTGTCTGTCTGTCTGTCTGTCTACCTGACTGTCTGTCTATCTGTCTGTTTGTCTGTCTACCTGTCTGTCTGTCTGTTTGTCTGTCTACCTGACTGTCTGTCTATCTGTCTGTTTGTCTGTCTACCTGACCGTCTGTCTACCTGTCTGTCTGCCCGACTGTTTGTCTGTCTACCTGACTGTCTGTCTGTTTGTCTGTCTGTCTACCTGACTGTCTGTCTGTCTGTTTGTCTGTCTGTCTACCTGTCTGACTGTTTGTCTGTCTACCTGACTGTCTGTCTGTCTGTCTGTTTGTCTGTCTGTCTACCTGACTGTCTGTCTGTCTGTTTGTCTGTCTGTCTACCTGTCTGACTGTCTGTCTATCTACCTGACTGTCTGCTTACCTGTCTGTCTACCTGTCTCTCTCTCTCTACCTGTCTCTCTCTCTGTACCTGTGTGTCTCTCTATCTGTCTGTCTCTCTCTACCTGTCTGCCTGCCTCCAGGTTTCCTGATCAGAGAGATGGTCATCAATGGTTGCCATAGGAGACGGCTGGACAGTGACTCCACGCCCCCACCTCACATCAGACGGAAACACGCCATCAGTGACATCATCCATCGGTTCCAGGGCCGCTGCTCTGAGCCCGCCTTCTACTCCGCCCTGTTCCAGGACCTCTGAGCTGTTGCCATGGAAACCCTGTTGTTTTTACTCTCTGTGTTTAGAATGTGTGGTAAACCGGCCAATCAGAACAAGGTATACAGCTGTTACAGGTGACTGTGATTGATGACATCACCTGGCTGGTGATGCATAATAAAAGTGTCAAACATCTGTGTGTCTCCGGAAGCTGATTGGTCCTCTGGTGACTGACATCATCAGAGAGTGAAAAACGATCATTTTTACGAGCCAATCAGAACGGATCCTCAGTGTGACGTCATTGTTGTTTTGTGCTTCTGGTCCCTCTAACCCCCCCCCACCCCCACCCCCACCGGTCGCCATGGTTACCGCTTTCAGATTCTGGGGTTGCCATGGTGACCGTCAGAGATGATGATTGAAGGCTTTGATCTTTCTGCTTATTTACTGTATCTGATCGATGCGGTCGATCGGCTGATCAGCATCTCTGATCGATAACCCGTCGGTGACGTCATTCTGTTTCCTTTTTCTGGGGGAAGTCGGGGAGAGAATCTGCTGATCAGCCAATCTGAGCCCGTCCGTCCTCCGTTCGTCTGCGGGCTGCTCTCCTCTCTCCGACCGCAGCAGCGATGCTCTGACCGCCTTCGGAGCTCCGTCTGCGGGCAGCCAGTAGATCTGCGGGTCGGTGCGGCTCCATTCTCTCCGTCATGGTGCAGAAATCCCGGAACGGCGGGGTGTTCCCCGGAGCGCAGGCCGACCAGAAGAAGCTGAAGGTCGGCTTTGTGGGTCTGGAGGCCGGAGGGACCGAGTCCAGCCGGGACGGAGCTCTACTGATCGCAGGTACGCAGTTACCGGGCCGCTGGGGGGATTAATGACGGCTCCATGTCCTCACGGTGTCCCGGTGGGACCGGATCGGACCGCAGGGACCGAGTGTCCCCGCAGGGACGGAGAGCGATACGGTGTTGGTGTTTTCACATGTTCCTAATGTTGTGGGGACCTCAGTCTGTTTCAGCTTCGCATTATGAGGACCTTCCTCCCTATGGGGACATTCCTCTCTCTGGGGACATTCCTCCCTATGGGGACCAAAACAAAACTACAATGAAAATCATTCAGTTTAAGGTGAAGACAAGTTTTAATGTTTAGGTTACTGTTAAGTTTAGGCTATATTTAGGTTTAGGTTATGTGTAGGTTTTGGTTAGGTTAAGGGTTATGCACAGGTTACACAGTAAAAATGTGTTTGAATTGTTGCTGAAATGTTTAATTGAACCTCATTTATCTTTCTGCGTTACTGAGGACTGTTTACTTCTGTGGATTTCATCACTTTGAAATTCCTCTTATTGGGCTGCACAGTGGCGTAGTGGTTAGCACTTTCGCCTTGCAGCGAGAAGATCACTGGTTCACGTCCCGGCTTTCCCGGGATCTTTCTGCATGGAGTTTGCATGTTCTCCCTGTGCATGCGTGGGTTTTCTCCGGGTACTCCGGCTTCCTCCCACAGTCCAAAAACATGCTGAGGTTAATTGATTATTCTAAATTGTCCGTAGGTGTGAATGTGAGAGTGATTGTTTGTCTCTATATGTAGCCCTGCGACAGACTGGCGACCTGTCTAGGGTGTCCCCTGCCTTCGCCCGAGTCAGCTGGGATAGGCTCCACCCCCCCCCCCCCCCCCCCGCGACCCTAGTGAGGATTAAGCGGTGTATAGATAATGGATGGATGGATGAAATTCCTCTTTTCCCTTGAAACAGATTCTAGTTTCAGTGAAAGTGAAATTCAGGTTACTGCTCCTTTAGCTTTGTGCTTTCATGGTTCTTCAAAATGTTCTGCTACAATTCAACTTTTGAATTCTTTGCATAGAATTACAGAGTTAAGAAAAGTAAGGAGCGATAACTTTAATGACAATATCATGTTTATAACTTTATGTAAATAATGAAATTGTAAAAACCAGAAATTTGTCGCACAGTAATGCAGACAGTTCCTTTGAGAGGAATCACACTAAGTATAGTGTGGTATTAAGTTACTTGTTAAGTTAGTTTGGATGAACAAACTCAGTTTTGTGATTCTAAATGTAGGAATCTCTTTCTTCAGTTCTGGTTAATGAGTGTTGCTGCTGAAAAGTGACTGAAATACTATTAATGCATCCAAATTACTTGATTTAATTCATGAGGGTTCTACTGTAAAATATAATTGATATAAAACTATTGTAAAACTAATGTTAATGAGGGTCTAAACATTAAAAACATTTCTATATTTTAGCCTAAAATCATTCTGAATGTGTTGGTTAGTTACAGTTCAAACGGCAGACGTTTCTCTCCATCATTCAGTTACTGCAGGCGGCGGAGTTTCCTACACACAGATATAAACTGAGCTTCAGTTAATCACACTGAGTTCATCATGTTTCTGTGGAAATAAACCGACTGAAAGGCGACTGAGAGGAAGTTTTCTTTACTCCTTAACCCACCTGTTGTTCCTTATTTACGGGCACCAAACAAAGTTGTTCCCTTGTCTGAAAAAATCCAAAAACTCAGCAAAAAATTCCCCGAATTTATAAAAATTTGCAAAATCTTAAAGTCCCAGCCCTAGAAAATACACAAAACTTCATGTCAAAAATGTGTCTGGCTGTCAAGCTTCACATTAAGGATGATTATAGGCAATAATGTAGTTGTTCCTGGTGTTGAGCTGTGATTGGCATACTTTTCTGATGTTTTATAGTTTCTTTATTTTATATCCAAAATAAAGAAATGATCTCAGTGTTCTTATGAGCTGTGATCTTTACAATATAACCCTCATTCATGAAACCAAGTCTTATAGATGCATTAATCACATTTAGTCACAATGTAGGAGCTGCTCCTTAATGTTCTGTAGGTGGTCAGGAACCTCCTGAACCTGTTCTCTCCATGATGTTACTAAATGTAGATCAGCTGTAGTTCCTGGTTATTCCACCAGGTGGAGCCTCTTCCTGTTTATTCCTGTGGAGACCAAGGGAGGTTAAAGCAGAGAGCATCGTGGGAGTTTAGCAGCAACGGGCACCATGACAAGGACTAATGAGGAGGTTCATGACCTCCAACCAGTGAAACAATGAGACAAAATGACACAAAAGAGACACAATATGACATGAACAAGTTAGAAAAGACAAAAGATGAAACAACACAAATAAAACACAAAGCAACAAAAAATGGAACACGTAAACAAGACAAAAAGCAACAGGAAGGAGACACAAAATGACAAAAATGAGACAGGATGACAAAAACGAGACACAAAATGACAAAATGAGACACAAATTGACAAAAATGAGACACAAAATGACAACAATGAGACACAAAATGACAAAAATGAGACAAGATGACAAAAATGAGACACAAAACAACGAGACACAAAATGACAAAAATGAAACAAAACGACAAAAACAAGACACAAAACGACAAAATTGAAACAAAGCAACAAAAATCAGACACAAAATGACAAAACAAGACAGAAAATGACAAAAATGAGAGAAAATGATAAAAAATGAGACACAATATGACAAAAAGAGATGCAAAACGACAAAAATGAGACAAAATCGCATAATATAAGGAAGTAGGAGAAGGTCCTGATGTCAGTAAATGTCAATCAGCTGTACTTCCTGGTTGATCCAGCAGGTGGAGCCTCTTCCTGTTTAATCCTGTAAAGCATAGAGCATTGTGGGAGTTTAGCAGCAACGGGCACCATGACAATGACTTCTAAGGAAGTTAATGACCTGAAATGTTCCACCATTTGGCCGTAGGAGCTTCAGAAGGAATCAACTGGACTGGACTTCTATGGAAAACATTTCTTGAAACGTTTTCCAGAGAAGTCTGGCTGGTTCCTCCTGAAGCTCCTGCAATCACCAGAACCTGGATGAGTTTAGCTATCAACGGGCACCATGACAAAGACTTCTGTTATAATTAATAAACTCCAACCAGAGCTCAGGCGTTTGAGATGAACTGAGATCAACAGAGTTCCTGAGTCTCAGTAGCCAATGGAACAGAACCGTCTGAGGAACCAATCATGACTTTGTGTTCAGGTGGGGATGATGGTCCTCGGCGGCAGCGCAGCAGCGTCTCTGGAGGAAAGAAACCTCCCAAACGGAACGCTCTCTACAGACGCCTGCAGAACTTCCTGTACAACGTTCTGGAGAGACCTCGAGGATGGGCCTTCATCTACCACGCCTACGTGTAAATACCTGCCTCGCCTCACCTGCATGTAGATATCTGGTCCAGGATAAGATCAGCTGGATGTTCCTCCTGAAACACTCATCAGTCTTCTGCTAGCTGTTTCATGTTCTGTGTTCAGGTTCCTGCTGGTGTTCTCCTGCCTGGTTCTGTCGGTGTTCTCCACCATCAGAGAGTATGAGAAGAGCTCTGAGGACGCCCTCTACATCCTGGTAAACATCTCTGAGGACAAACTATTGATCTGTTATGTGTTTCAGGAATGCCGTCATGTTGTTCCATCGATCAGCAGTAAGAGAATAGAATCGGTGGATCAGACAGTTACAGCAGGAAATAAAGGTTCCAGTCTAAATATAGAAAAGCATTTTTTTATCGTTAATTGATTTAATTTCTGGCTGTTGGCTGATTGATGATCGTTTCTTAGATGTTGGTTTCTAAGTGTTCTAACATCATCAGACCTGATCAGAGCCGATGGTTCCTCAGCATCACAAAGACCTGTAGTCTTTAGAATGTCACAGAAATGATTTATTAAACTGTAAAAACTGAAAAAATAATCAGATTTGAACGTACAGTCATGAAGTAAAGTTTCCATCCACTATAAAGTCCATGTTTATCATCAGTCTGTAGTTTCCAGTGACTCCTAGAATTCTTCTCTGAATTTCCTATGATGGAATCATTGAAACACAATCATGTATTGGTTCTTTCATAGATTTATTAAAGTTCTTCTGGAAGTACAACAAAATCTGCTGGATCATAAATATACAAACAGAAATGTTAATATTTGGTTACATTTTTCCATTTCCTCCTCAGTTTGGTTCTTTTGATTTCAATCTTCTGGTTTATCTTTGAACTAGTGTCCAAAGGATGTCTGTGCAGTTTCTCATTCATCCAGGTCATGGTTATCCAAAGTTGTTTAAATCAATCCAACTGGACTTTAAGAAGGTTCCTTGAAGACGTTTCACCTCTCATCCAAGAGGCTTCTTCAGTTCTGGTGGTGGTTGAGTTGCAGGAGTCCAGACTGACAGGATGTAGGCGATCTTCCTGGTGTGTGGAAGCTTCAGTGTTTCAGCGTCACACCGATGCTGCTGTTGTGTTGATGTTCTGCAGGAGGTGGTGACCATCGTGGTGTTCGGGGTGGAGTACATGGTGAGGATCTGGGCTGCCGGATGCTGCTGCAGATACCGAGGATGGAGAGGAAGACTCAAGTTCGCCAGGAAACCTTTCTGTGTCATCGGTCAGTTTCTGTCTGTCTCTTACACGTCTGTCTGACCCGTCTGTCTGACCCATCTGTCTCTTACCTGTCTGTCTGTGACCCGTCTGTCTGACCCATCTGTCTCTTACCTGTCTGTCTGTGACCTGTCTGTCTGACCCATCTGTCTGTGACCTGTCTGTGAACCCGTCTGTCTGTGACCCGTCTGTCTGACATGTCTGTCTCTTACCTGTCTGTCTGTGACCTGTCTGTCTGTGACCTGTCTGTCTGACCTGTCTGTCTCTTACCTTTCTGTCTGTAACCTGTCTGTGAACCCGTCTGTCTGTGACCCGTCTGTCTGACATGTCTGTCTCTTACCTGTCTGTCTGTAACCTGTCTGTCTGTGACCTGTCTGTCTGACCTGTCTGTCTCTTACCCGTCTGTCTGTAACCTGTCTGTCTGTGACCCGTCTGTCTGACATGTCTGTCTCTTACCTGTCTGTCTGTGACCCGTCTGTCTGACCTGTCTGTCTCTTACCTGTCTGTCTGTGACCCGTCTGTGTGTGACCCGTCTGTCTGAACCATCTGTCTCTTACCTGTCTGTCTGTGACCTGTCTGTCTGACATGTCTGTCTCTTACCTGTCTGTCTGTAACCTGTCTGTGAACCCATCTGTCTGACCTGTCTGTCTGTGACCTGTCTGTCTGACATGTCTGTCTGTGACCTGTCTGTCTGACCTGTCTGTCTCTTACCCGTCTGTCTGTAACCTGTCTGTCTGTGACCCGTCTGTGTGTGACCCGTCTGTGTGTGACCCGTCTGTGTGACCCAACTGTCTGTGACCCGTCTGTCTGACCCGTCTCCCTCTCTCTCTGCAGACATCATGGTTCTGATAGCGTCCATCTCGGTTCTGGCGGCAGGGACTCAGGGGAACGTCTTCGCCACGTCGGCCATCAGGTCCCTTCGGTTCCTTCAGATTCTGAGGATGATCCGGATGGACCGACGGGGAGGAACCTGGAAGCTGCTGGGCTCGGTGGTCTACGCCCACAGCAAGGTACCGTCAGAACCAGAACCAGCTACATGACGCCTTCATTACCCACAATGCACCTCCACCTCTGACAGAAATGCAAGAGTTCCAGTTCTTGACCCAGATGAAGGAGGCAAATGTCAAACAAACACCAACAAACAACCAGAAGCAAACAAAACACGAACAAACACAAATAAACAACCAGAAACAAACACAAACAAAAAACAAATGTCAAACAGCCAGAAACAAACAAAGCACAAACAAACAGAAACAAACACAAACTAACTGAAACAAACAAATGTCAAACAGCCAGAAACAAATAGAAACAAACATAAACAAACAACTAGAAACAAAAACAAACTAGCAAACAGATTAAACTTATGGAGACTAAAGGAGGTTTGTTCTGTTTCAGTGTGTGTTTCGTGTGTGTGATTGTGTTTCTGTGCGTGTGTGATTGTGTTTTGTGTGTATGTGATTGTGTTCCATGTGTATGTGATTGTGTTTCGGTGTGTGTGTGTGTGTGTGTGTGTGTGTGTGTGTGTGTGTGTGTGTGTGTGTGTGTGTGTGTGTGTGTGTGTGTTTGTGTGTGTGCGTGCGTGTGTGTGTGTGTGATTGTGTTTCGATGTGTCAGCAGTATTGGTTTATTGGTATCTTCTTGCTGACACCTGATCGGGGTCATTGATCAGCAGTGTATTGATCACAGTTATTGATCTGTCTGTCGTGTCTCCGGTTGTTGTAGATGTTTGTTCTGAATCTAAAGGAAACCTTTGTGCTGCTGTTGTTTACATGTTTACCTGCCTGATCTTCTGCTAACTCACCTGTAAATAAACAAACTCTGAAAATATATAATGAAGGTCAAACTCTCAGAGGATTCTGGGGAACGTTGTTCTGACTTGGTTTTATGTGTACGGACTCTGAAGTTACCTGGATGTGTCTCACCTGCAGGAGCTGATCACCGCCTGGTACATCGGCTTCCTGTGCCTCATTCTGGCAAGTTTCCTCGTTTATTTGGCTGAAAAGGAAGATAACGAACAGTTTGAGACATACGCCGATGCCCTCTGGTGGGGACTGGTGAGCGGAACACACACACAGTAGTATCTTTCGGTCACAGGTGTAGTACAGGTGTTACAGCTGCAGTACAGGTGTGGTATAGGTGTAGTACAGGTATAGTTAAGGTGTATACATGCATAGTACAGGTGTAGTTCAGGTGGAGTTCAGGTGTAGCTCAGGTGTAGTACAAGTGTTACAGGTATAGTACAGGTGTAGTACAGGTATAGTACAGGTGTAGGACAGGTGTAGTCCAGATATAGTACAGGTGTAGTTCAGGTGTAGTACAGGTACAGGTGTAGTTCAGGTGTAGTACAGGTATAGTACAGGTATAGTTCAGGTGTATACATGCATTATACAGGTGTAGTTCAGGTGTTGTACAGGTGTAGTACAAGTGTAGTACAAGTGTAGTACAAGTGTTACAGATATAGTACAGGTGTAGTTCAGGTATAGTACAGGTGTAGTACAAGGGTTACAGGTGTAGTACAGGTATAGTTCAGGTGTATACATGCATTATACAGATGTAGTTCAGGTGTTGTACAGGTGTAGTACAAGTGTAGTACAAGTGTTACAGATATAGTACAGGTGTAGTTCAGGTGTAGTACATGTGTAGTACAGGTACAGGTGTAGTTCAGGTGTAGTACAGGTATAGTACAGGTATAGTTCAGGTGTAGTCCAGGTATAGTACAGATGTAGTTCAGATATCGTGCAGGTGTAGTACAAGTGTTACAGGTGTAGTGCAGGTATAGTACAGGTATAGTACAGGTGTAGTACAGGTATAGTACAAGTGTAGGACAGGTGTAGTCCAGATATAGTACAGGTGTACAGGTGTAGTTCAGGTGTAGCACAGATGTAGTACAGATATAGTACAGGTGTAGGACAGGTATAGTACAGGTATAGTTCAGGTGTATACATGCATTATACAGATGTAGTTCAGGTGTAGTACAGGTATAGTACAGATGTAGTTCAGGTGTAGTACAGATATATTACAGGTATAGTTCAGGTGTATACATGCATTATACAGATGTAGTTCAGGTGTAGTACAGGTATAGTACAGATGTAGTTCAGGTGTAGTACAGGTATGGTACAGATGTAGTTCAGGTGTAGTACAGGTATAGAACAGATGTAGTTCAGGTGTAGTACAGGTATAGTACAGATGTAGTTCAGATATCGTGCAGGTGTAGTACAAGTGTTACAGGTGTAGGACAGGTGTAGCACAGATGTAGTACAGATATAGTACAGGTGTAGGACAGGTGTAGTCCAGATATAGTACAGGTGTAGTTCAGGTGTAGTTCAGGTATAGTACAGGTATAGTTCAGGTGTATACATGCATTATACAGGTGTAGTTCAGGTGTTGTACAGGTGTAGTACAAGTGTAGTACAAGTGTTACAGATATAGTACAGGTGTAGTTCAGGTATAGTACAGGTGTAGTACAAGGGTTACAGGTGTAGTACAGGTATAGTTCAGGTGTAGTTCAGGTGTAGTACAGGTATAGTTCAGGTGTAGTTCAGGTGTAGTACAGGTACACTGAAGCTAAGTTCAGATCAACTACTGATCCCTCAGTGGGTAAATTTAAAAACAGTTGAAGTTTTGTTTCCAGAGTTTGGACTCCTCAGGTAAACCTGACAATGAGACACCTGCTGTCGTCCCCCCCCCCACCGCCCCCAAACGACAGGAGGATCTGATTGGTCTGTTTCTGTCTCTGTCAGATCACCTTGACGACCATCGGTTACGGAGACAAGTTCCCCATCACCTGGAACGGACGGCTGCTAGCAGCAACCTTCACTCTGATCGGAGTTTCATTCTTTGCTCTGCCGGCTGTGAGTCACTCTGATGTTCACCTGAGTTGCCTGAGACACCTGCTTCCCCCCAGCTCACCTGTCTGTCTGTCTGTCTGTCTGTCTTCAGGGTATCCTGGGTTCTGGTTTTGCTTTGAAGGTTCAGGAGCAGCACCGACAGAAACACTTTGAGAAGAGAAGGAATCCAGCAGCGGGACTCATACAGGTGAGCCAGGACTCTGACATCACAGCCACTCTGCACCCTGATTGGTCAGGCATATGGAGGTGAGAAGGCAGAGTGTACAACCCTGTCCAATGAGAATAAATCTCCAGAAATTCACTAAAATGCAGAGAAGACGGAGTTCAGCATGTTTTTAGTTCCGCTGATTAAAGTCTCACCTGGACTGAAAGTCAGCAGGTAGAACGTGATGTTTAGATGTTCCTAAAGATGAATTATGTTCTGATAACCAGAACCACAGAACTTTAATGGGTTCATCTGGTTCTGCAGGCAGCTTGGAGGGTTTACGCCACGAACCTGACCCGGACCGACCTGACCTCCACCTGGGACTACTACGAGAGGACGGTGTCGGTGCCCATGTACAGGTGAGACTCCACCTGCACACCTTCAGCTCCTCGCATTTTCTCAGGGGTTCTGTATCACGGTTTCTCTGTGTCTCCAGGCTGATTCCTCCTCTCAATCAGCTAGACCTCCTGAGGAACCTCAAGAACAAATCAGGACTCTCGTTCAGGTGCGACAGGTTCTACTTTACCTGGAAAAGGGACGGATAGAACCGCTGACAGGTGAGCCAAAACATCCCGACCCTCCGGTGACCCAGATTCAGGGAACCGTGTGTTCGGTTCTCAGTGTTCTGGACGTGGAGAAATATTTAGCTCTTCAGACCCGGACCAATTTGACAACAACCAGAAGGTTCTGTCTAGTCAACTGGTGGAACACTCTGAAACTATGTGGGAACCTCTGGGACAGAACGCTGAGCAGGAACCAGAACAGGAACCAAACCAGGAACCAGGAAAGAACCACAGAAAGAACCCAGAACAGGAACCACAGAAAGAACCCACAGCAGAATCCAGAGCAGGAACCAAACCAGTAACCACAGAAAGAACCAGAGCAGGAACCACACCAGAACCCAGAGAAAGAACCAGTCCGGTACCACTGGACCCTCGGAGGAAGTCGACATGTTTTGGGCTCATCTGTATAGCTGCAGTTTGTAATCTGCTGAGGAATGTCTGATCAGTGATCAATAAATAATCAGTGATTAATAAATAATCATTGATCAATACTGTCTGTCTGCAGGAAGGACGTCCAGCCGGAACCGTCTCCAGGGTCTGTCTGAAGTTCATCCAACATTGCTGCAGTTCTTGATAGTATTACTACAGTTTTAAATGAGAATACTGCAGTTTTTGATAGTATTACTACGGTTTTAAATGAGAATACTGCAGTTCTTGATAGTATTACTACAGTTTTAAATGAGAATACTGCAGTTTTTGATAGTATTACTACAGTTTTAAATGAGAATACTGCAGTTTTTGATAGTATTACTACGGTTTTAAATGAGAATACTGCAGTTTTTGATAGTATTACTACAGTTTTAAATGAGAATACTGCAGTTTTTGATAGTATTACTACGTTTCAAATGAGAATACTGCAGTTTTTGAAAGTATTACTGCAGTTTTAAATGAGAATACTGCAGTTTTTGATAGTATTACTATGGTTTTAAATGAGAATACTGCAGTTTTTGAAAGTATTACTGCAGTTTTAAATGAGAATACTGCAGTTTCTGATATTATTATGTTTTAAATGATATTACTGCAGTTTTGATAGTATTACTGTGGTTTCAAACGAAATTACTGCAGTTTTTATTAGTATTACTATGGTTTTAAATGACATTACTGCAGTTTTTAGTAATATTACTACAGTTTTAAATGACATTACTGCAGTTTTGATAGTACTACCTCCTGGTGTGTCATCCTGCAGGCAGAAGGTCAGTCTGAAGGAGAGGGTCTTCTCATCTCCTCGCAGTTCAGGAACCAAAGGCAAAGGTTCTCCTCAGCACGGTGGGTGTTGGAACCAAAGTATGACAGGATGTAATCAGATTACTGTTGGCATTTACTCTGACTACTGGGTCGAGTGTGGTTCTGGTTCTGGTTCGGACGTACTGTGACGACAGTCCGACTGCAGTAGCGTGTTTGACAGAACAGACAGGATGATCTGACGGTTCTCCAGCCAGAACCAGGTTCTCTGCAGAACCTGAACCAGCGTCACGTCGCTCACCTTTGCTTCTTCACTTCCTGTCTCTAGTGGTTCCTACAGTCGGACCCGGTGTTGCTCCTGGAGTCAGTCCTGGTCCAGGTGGGTCCAGTTATGTCTATTTTTTGTTTTTTAAGAAACATTTTAGATTGGTTGTGTCTGTTTTGTGTCCATCTTTGTCTAATTCCGTCTTTTTGCGTCCAGTTTTGGTTCTTTTATGTCTCAAATCATTTCTTTTCTCGTCTCTTTTTGTCATCATGTTTTAATAACCCCAGACTTGTCTCTGCTCTGGTCCTGGTCCAGGGGTCCCAGGAGGTCTGGCGGGGGTCCAGGCCCTGCGTCGGTCCCCCAGCATGGAGCCCAGTCTGGAGGAGAGTCCCAGCAAGGTTCCAAAGAGCTGGAGCTTCGGAGAACGCAGCAGAACCAGACAGGCCTTCAGGATCCGTGGAGCCGCTTCCCGCCAGAACTCTGAAGGTGAGACTGAGTTCAGAGAGCTCCATCTGCACAGGTGACATCAGTGCTCAACAGCAAATATCCCCCAAAAATCACCATAAAGCAACAACAACAGTCAACAAACAAAACAACTATAAACAAACAAAAACTACAGTCAACAAACAAAATAACTATAAATAAACAAAAACTACAGTCAACAAACAAAACAACTATAAACAAACAAAAACAACAGTCAACAAACAAAACAACTATTGACAAACAAAAACAGAAGCACAAGAAGAGCAGATCTGAGGAAGAGGGATAGGAAACAGGAAGTAAACCCCAGCAGATCTGAGACTTGATTAGAGGCTTCTGGTGTTTATGCTAAGCTAGGCTAACAGTACCTGTCGTCTTTCAATGTTATGCAAAGCTAAGCTAACAGGGTCCCTCTTGTTCCAATGTTTATGTTAAGCTAGGCTCACAATGCCCGTTTTCTGCCAATGTTTATGCTAAGCTAGGCTAGCAGTGCCCGTCTTGTTCCAATGTTTATGCTAAGCTAGGCTGACAGTGTCTGTATTACACCAATGTTATTCAAAGCTAAGCTGATAGTTCCCCTCTTGTTCCAATGGTCTGCTAAGCTAAGCTAGCAGTGCCCCTCTTGTTCCCATGCTTATGGTAAACTAGGCTAACAGTGTCCTCTATGTTCCAGTATTTTTGCTACGCTAGGCTAACAATGCCCGTTTTGTTCTTGTCCTTATGCTAAGCTAGGCTAACAATGCCCGTTTTGTTGTTGTGCTTCTGCTAAGCTAGGCTAACAGTGTTCCTCTTGTTTTTGTAATTATGCTAAGCTAGGCTAACTGTTGGCCTATTGGTTGGTGATGAAGGTGTTTCCTCTTCCTCTGTAGTGCTGATAGAGATGCAGGATGAAGAGTTCAGACAGAAGAGCTCCCCAGGTCAGCACACAACACAACTACACACCCAACACACACACATGCAGTAAAATACACACGCCCAACACACACACATGCAGTAAAATACACACGCCCAACACACACACATGCAGTGAAATACACACACCCAATGACACAGCGGGTTACAGGTCACAAGATCAGTGCAGGTATTGTGGGGGCGGGGCTTCTAGCGCCGCAGCCAGACTCATGTTGTTGTTGTTGTTGTTTAGAGGCCAGCCTGCCGGGGGAAGACATGGCTGACGACAATAAGAGCTGCCACTGCGAGTTCGTCCCTCAGGACCTGACGCCGGGGTTAAAGGTCACCATCAGAGCCATCTGGTACCGGCTGCTGCTCACCTGAACTCTACCTGCCGCCGCCCATCACCCCTCACCCTTTATTTGCTGTTATTCTGCAGATTCATGCTTTTATTCACATTCTTTTTGTTTGTTTTGTTTCTGTTGCCCACCCCAGGGTCAAAGGTCACCATCAGCCGTGGGTAAGAGCAATCTGACCTCATGGTTCTGTTGTTCCGCCTCAAGGTTCTGTTGTTCCGCCTCACGGTTCTGTTGTTCTGCCTCAAAGTTCTGTTGTTCCACCGTGTTCTGCTGCAGCTCTTCTGTTCTCCTCCCTGGTGTTGGTTCGGTTCTGTCCAGTCCCTCAGAACCAGGACAGCTAGTGTCCCTCTGGCTCTGGTTCCACCATTGTTCTGTCATGAGGTCAGGTTCAGGACTGTAGCAGTGGTTCTTACCTTTCATTACTGTGGTAACAGCAGAGCAGGTGATGTTCCAGGTAGCAGATTGAACAACCAGATCTGAACAAAGTTCCTGCAGAACCTACTGGTTCTGTATCTACAGTAACTTTATTTAATGAAGCAATGTTCTACCTTCACACCAGGACTATAAACTACATGTTTTAGGCCCCTGAAGTTCTAGCTCAGAGTTAGAACCTGGTGGACCCATCAGGTTGGTTCCAGCTCAAACTTGGTGGACCATCAGGTTGGTTCCAGCTAGAACCTGGTGGACCATCAGGTTGGTTCCAGCTAGAACCTGGTGGACCATCAGCTTGGTTCCAGCTAAAACCTGATGGACCATCAGGTTGGTTCCAGCTCGAACCTGGAGGACCCATCAGGTTGATTCCAGTGCAGTGTTAGAACCTGGTGGACCATCAGGTTGATTCCAGCTCAGAGACTCTGTGGATGTTGAGTCTAGTGAAACCCGATAACTAGAAGATAACCGGATTAGCTGAACCAGCCTCATTAGAGACCAGACGTACAGATATTCTTCATCTAAACAGAACAAGCAGCTCGATCTCCATGTTTGTTTTGGTGCTGGAACACATGAGAACCTCCAGAACTTCCCCTGGTTCCACTTAGCGTTGGTTCTGTGTTCTCTGCTGCTTTTATCTTCCTCTTGAAACCTGCTGTTGGTGGAACCTGTCTGTGTCCAAACATCCTTCCCCTACCTGTGGTCCTGATCCTGTAGAACCAAGGAGGACATGGTCCTGTTCAGCCCAGTCCAGCCACCCCGTCTCATTCTGCCCAGAGACCAGAACCTGAGATCCAGACTCACTCAGACAGATGGATGTAGTCCACAGAGTCCAGTCCAGATTAGGTTCTGCGGATCAGAACAGTCAGAACCTGAACCCTCCTGATTGCTGCTCTCTGTTTCCTCAGCATCATGCGCTTCATGGTCTCTAAGAGGAAGTTTAAGGAGAGTCTCCGTCCCTACGACGTCATGGATGTGATAGAACAGTATTCAGCCGGACACCTGGACATGCTGGCTCGCATCAAGAACCTCCAGTCCAGGTAAGAACTCGGGCTGGGCCTAGAACCTTCTGCTGTACCGGGTTAGGTGGTAGTAATGTTTCTGAATCAGCTCAGATTCTGGTCAACGTTTATTTTCCTGCTGTCTCCAGTCCAGGCTGGTCTAGTGTCTCCATAAAGTTCCTGTCGGTGTTTATCTATGGATGGATCCATATTTCTACTAAAATCCAGTCTTTGGTCCACATTTCTCCAACTGTTGAGGTTCTAACATCAGTAGAACCTAATGTGTTAAAGTTTGACCAGACAAAGTTCCAAGTTTTAGACGTTTAGACTCAAAATAATTTGCCCAAAAGGAGATAAAGACTGTCCAAAATAACAAAAAATCTTTCAAGAATGAGTCAAATTTTACTCAAATGTCTTGAAACATGACCAACATGACTCTAAATGTGTCCAAAATAAGATAAAGTTGGTTTAAAATGACTCAAAATGATCAAAACTGACAAAAATGAATAATTATTGGTCCTTGAAAATGGACATTTAGTGGTCTAGTGTCTCATAAAGTTCCTCTTAGTGTATATCTATGGATGGATCCATGTTTCTACTAAAATCCAGTCTTGGGTCCACATTTCTCAAACTGTTGAGGCTCTAACATCAGTAGAACCTGATGTGAGGAAACACTAAGTTCAGTTTGTTTGATATTTCTGATGAACTCAGTCTGACCTGCTGTTTCCTACTTGGCAGAGTGGATCAGATAGTCGGCAGAGGAGCACCAATCACAGACAAGGACCGTCCTAAAGCAGCCAATGAGGAGCTACCTGAGGACCCGAGCATGATGGGACGGCTGGGGAAAGTGGAGAAGCAGGTAAACTACCACCCAGTGTGTAGCTGACAGATGCCGAGAACCTGCTGGAACCTGTCCTGAATCTGATTGGTCCCCTGCAGGTTCTGTCCATGGAGAGGAAGCTGGACTTCCTGGTCAACATCTACATCCAGCGAATGGGAATCCCTCAGGCTGAGACCGACGCCTACTTTGGATCCAAAGAACCAGACCCGGCACCACCGTACCACAGTCCAGTGGACCAGCTGGAGAAGAGCCAGTCCATCTCCAAGATCATGCAGTCAGTGTCTTTACTGGGAACCCAAAGAACCAGTAACAGAACAGAACCAGCAACAGAACGGAACCAGTAATAGAACAGAACCAGCAACAGAACAGAACCAGTAATAGAACAGAACTAGTAACAGAACAGAAACAGCAACAGAACAGAACCAGCAACAGAACAAAACCAGTAATAAAACAGAACCAGCAACAGAACAAAACCAGCAACAGAACAAAACCAGCAACAGAACAGAACCAGTAAGAGAACCATACGGGCTGCAAAAACTTCCACCAGAACATGATCCCAGAGCCAGAACATAACAAGAAGCTGAAGTCACCCTGGTGATCTACATGGTTGCTGTGATGATTTACCCGGTTACCACAGTGATCCATGTTGTTACCATGGCGACTGATCCCTGTTAAAAGGGTTCTGATCCAAATAGACCTGACCCCTCTCTGATCTGGTTCTGATCTGTCCCATGGTTCTGACCCAGGATCTGTTGTTGATAAAATGTTGTTTGTTGGTTGTTTGCCTGTTGTTTGTTTCCCTGTTGTTTGTTGGTTGTTTGCCTGTTGTTTGTTTCCCTGGTGTTTGTTGGTTGTTTGCCTGTTGTTTGCTGTTTGTTTCCCTGTTGTTTGTTTGCCTTTTGTTTGTTTGCCTGTTGTTTGTTTAGCTGTTGTTTGTTGGTTGTTTACCTGTTAGTTGTTGATTGTTTTTTGTTTGTTTACCTGTTGTTTGTTGTTTGTTTACCTGTTGTTTACACCTTGTGCAGGGTGCTACCCGGTGACCACCCAGAGAAGACCCGGTTCGTGACCAAGATGGTCCGCTCCAGCAGTTCCACCGGACACAGGAACTACAGTGCCCCCTCCTGCCCGCCCTCCACCTCCTGGCAGCCAATCAGCTCCCAGCTACAGCAACAGGCCCCGCCCCCTCCCCAGCGTAGCCACGGTAACACTCCGAGTCCGGTGGGGGATGGCTCTCTGGTCCGACTACCCCCTCCTCCGGCCGGAGAGCGGCACGGTGGGAACCGATCGAACCGGCACAGCACCGGAGAACGAGGCGGGACGGACCGACCGGAGAGGGGGGAGGGGGGGAGTAACGGGACCAGGGGAGGGGAGGGAGGGGGGGAGGAGGTGAAGCCCGACAGCGACGCCTCCATCTCCATCCCGTCGGTGGACCACGAGGAGCTGGAACGTTCCTTCAGCGGGTTCTCCATCTCCCAGTCAAGAGAGAACCTGGACTTCCTCAACAACGGGTTCTACGCCGCAGGCTGCCGCGGCGGTGGCGGCGCCGCCCGCTGCGCTACTGTGCAACCGTACATCGCAGAGGGGGAGTCGGACTCTGACTCCGAGCTCTGTGCCCCTTCACCGCACTCGGACCGGGCCTGGACTGGAACCAAGTAGAGCCGAAGGTCCAGAACTCAACCAACAGAACAATAAAGAACACATGAAACTAAAACCTGTCTCAGACTCTAAACACCAGCTGGAGTGAAGCATCATGGGAACCGACGGCACTCAGCAGCCGTCCTGTGATTGGTCTGAATGTCTGAATCTGTACAGCTAATGTTTGTCCTCACCGTCACCAATTGGTTCACTGCTGGGACACGGTCTCCACGATTGGCTGCTTGTTTCCATGTAGATGCACTATAACCACTGCTATCCCTGTTCCATTTATTTATTGGGTCTTAAGGAAGTTCACACTAAGCATGATGGGAGCAACATGTATGACACGCACATCGCCATGCCAACAGATGCTGCTGCTGTCACAAGCACAGACTCACCTGAGCTTTCAGGTGAATCCTGGTCTTCTGCAGGTAACTCACCTGAGGTCATCTTCTGTCAGCAGCTTCTTTGTTTTTCTTCTCAAATGAACAAACATCCCATAATGTTCATGTACAGGACAGTTACACAGCAGGAAATAGGGCTCTGAAATATCAGCACAATGATTCCAGCTGTATCACCTGTAATTAGATTACCTCTCCAGCAGAGCATCTGTTCTGATGTCACATTAAAACCTTTAGATTCCAGAAATTAAACCACCCAGCTTTCATTTCTTCAGTCATCATACCACCACCTCCATGCTCCACTGTCAGGACTATGATCCACTGTGGTAGTCCTGGTCAGGTTCTCACCAAACATCTGGACTCCATCTGAGCCCAACTCATTGATCTTCATCTGACCACAGAATGTTCTCCAACATCCATCAGGGCTTCTTCTCAGGTTCTTCAGCAAATTTTTATCTGGAAGTTTAATTCTGAGCAGCAACCAGGTTTAGTTCTGGTCCTCTGTCCATAGAGGTTGATTTTCTGGTACTATGACTCCTTCTATACCTCCTTATTAGTGGTACTATGACTCCTTCTAGACCTCCTGATTAGTGGAACTATGACTCCTTTTACTGTCGAGTCTCTCAGTCAGATTTTTTCTTCTTCTGTTCAGTTCTTTTCCATGTGGAGCCGTGATGCAGACATAGGTAGACCCAGTCCATAGGTCCAGAACTGAGAATGTTCTGCTGTTCTCAGCTCATTTAGAACCATGTTCATCAGTCAGACTGGTTGGAATCACAGCTGGACTCGTTGGTTCTCTGAGTTTCTACTTTGGAGCTGAACTTTAGTCTTTATAAAGTTTTTTTTGTTGTTCATCGGAGGAGATCTTCTGCTGTTCTACTGAGGATTAAACGACACAGTTATTGAAGGTGATACAGTTCAGAATCAGTTGTTGTTTCAGGGTTATTTCTCAGGTCTGTCCTCTGTTCTGGTTTCTGTCTGGCTGAGCAGCTAAAAGCAAAAACTGAGATGTAGATTTGACCAAAATAAAACTGGAATACACAGAAAACAGATGTAAACAGCTGTTAGAGAAAATCCTCCATGTGAAGGTTGTTGATTAATCATCGATCAGCTGCAACATTCAAACCACCTCACTGATCACCTCATCACAGCATTCTGCTGGAGAATCTTCATGTGGATGGTTCTCCTCCAGCAGAACGTCAGGCCTTAGAACCACCTGCAGCATCCTCACACCCAAATCTGACCGAGCATCAACCGGAACCAGTCCGACCCACAGAGGTTCCACCCCACAACCCTCAGAACCCAAAGGATCCACCGGTTCCAGACACACAGAACTTCCAGAGGTTCTGTGTCCAAACTCTAATGGGTCGGAGCTGTTGTAGTGGCACCATGAGAACCTTCCAGAAGAACCTCTTGAGCCCTGTGAATGTTCCTGCATCTGTCGGGTTGAATGTTGCTGCTGATCGTGCATATTATGGGATGGAGAACATGCAGGTCGGTTTAATTCTTCATGCTCTCAGCTCATTTCTGGAACCTAAAGACGAACAGACCTGCTGCATAGTTACCGTTGCTAAGGAATAATTGGACAGCGCTGACAAATCAGAAGTCAGTAACCGTGAGCATGTTTTCGTCCCACTGAGGAGTCGTTCATGTGTTAATAAGATGTTCTCATCACTGTAGAACCGAGCCACAGGAAAGCTGATAGAACTGAAGGGTTAGCGTCCAGCAGAGGGCGTCAGGAGCACCGCCTCAACCTAAACACTCAGAGTCTCAAAATAACGGCTTTTTAGTCTTCTTACTTTCAGTCCAGCTGCCCTCTTAAAGTCTCATTGGTCAGCTGATCAGCTAGCTCTCTTCTGATTGGCTCCTGAAGGTGACCTGTCAACCGGCTGTCATTGATTTGAATGTAGAAAATGTATTTGCTGTTTACGGTTCTTTGTGCTCGTTGTTTGTTTCTGTCCAGACAAAGAAAAGACAGAAGCTGTTTGATTTGTAATGCGTGTTTTTTCAGGAACTAATTTTCGATTGATTTTCAGACTTTGGTCCTTATTAGAAGCCATCCATCCATCCATTATCTATACACCGCTTAATCCTCATTAGGGTCGCGGGGGGGGTGGAGCCTATCCCAGCTGACTCGGGCGAAGGCAGGGGACACCCTAGACAGGTCGCCAGTCTGTCGCAGGGCTACATATAGAGACAAACAATCACTCTCACATTCACACCTACGGGCAATTTAGAATGATCAATTAACCTCAGCATGTTTTTGGACTGTGGGAGGAAGCCGGAGTACCTGGAGAAAACCCACGCATGCACAGGGAGAACATGCAAACTCCATGCAGAAAGATCCCAGGAAAGCCGGGACGCGAACCAGGGATCTTCTCGCTGCAAGGCGAAAGTGCTAACCACTACGCCACTGTGCAGCCCCTTATTAGAAGCCGTTTCTCTTTAATCTTTGTTCATATTTGGCTGAATATCGGGCCGCTTGTTGTGTTTTGGACAGAAAGGCGTCCAGGTGAACCTCCTCTTCCTGTTGACTGTATTTCAACATGAAATAAAACGTCTTTAACCAGTTAAACTTTATTTAAATCTCCTTTGACAAACACAAAAAACAAAAAGCAGTGAGAACCTGAATGTTGCTGAAGTTCAGATTCTGTCATTTAGCTTCATTTCCTCTCCTGGCCAGCAGGTGGTAGCAGCTTTTTAATGCTGCATCAGTGTGACTCAGAGGGATGATGGGATGTTTGTGTGTCAAAGTCCAGCGGTGTATGTTAGTGTGTGTTTTAGTGTGTGTCGGGACCAACATGGAGGAGCAGAAGAAGATTCTGTGTGTCGGCCTGGTGTGTCTTGACATCATCAACGTCGTCGACAAATACCCTGAAGAAGACACTGACAGCAGGTTCCCACTAAGCTAATGCTAATACAGGCTAACATCAACACTGACAGAAGGTTAGCACTCAGGCTAATGCTAATACAGGCTAACATCGACACAGACTGCAGGTTAGCTCTCAGGCTAACGCTAATACAGGCTAACATCAACACTGACTGCAGGTTAGCGCTCAGGCTAATGCTAATACAAGCTACTGATCATCAATCAATATCGCACTGATTGACCACGCTGTGATGTCATCACTGTCCGCCTGCAGGTGTCTGTCGCAACGCTGGCAGCGAGGAGGAAACGCCTCCAACTCCTGCACGGTTCTGTCGCTGCTTGGGGCTCCCTGCGCCTTCATGGGCTCGCTGTCCACCGGACCGGTGGCCGAGTGAGTGGCACGATCAATATACTGACCAATATACCGATCACTACACTGATCAATGCACTGATCAATACACCCAACAGGCAAATGCTAATACGGGCTAATTTTAACAATGACTATTCAATTCAATTGAATTGAATTCCATTTTATTTATATAGCACCAATTACAGTCAAATTGTCTCGAGACGCTTTACAGAAACCATATGCCTGAACCCCCAGAGCAGCCCTAAGGAGACAGTGGCAGGAAAACACCCTTTTAACAGGGAAAAAAACCTCGAGCAGAACCCGGCTCTCTATGTGGGGGAACCCATCTGCCTGCTGGCCGGACGGGTTGACAGGGACAGACGAGGTAGAGGGTTGGAGGTAGAGAGGTGGAGGGGGACAAAGACCATAAAACACACAATTTGATACATGCATGATAAGACAGATGATACATGCAAAGTACAACTAACATGGAAACTGATTATAGTTTACTGCTATGGTGTACAGCTCTGGCATTAAATATACTACATATATAGCTGGTGGTAAATTCAAAAATATGTAGATGAGCATATCAAGTATAGTGAGGGCAATGCAGAGGCTACAGACTACAGGTTGTCTCTCAGGCTAATGCTAATACAAGCTAATATTAACACTGACGGCAGGATAGCTCTCAGGCAAATGCTGATACAGGCTATTATCAACACTGACTGCAGGCTAGCTTTCAGGCTAATGCTAATACAGGGTAATATCAACTCTGACAACAGGTTAGCTTTCAGGCTAATGCTAATACAGGGTAATATCAACTCTGACAACAGGTTAGCTTTCAGGCTAATGCTAATACAGGGTAATATCAACTCTGACAACAGGTTAGCTCTCAGGCTAATGCTAATACAGGGTAATATCAACTCTGACAACAGGTTAGCTTTCAGGCTAATGCTAATATATGGTAATATCAACACTGAATGCAGATTAGCACTGATCCAGATCATTGATCAGAATCATTGATCAGGATCGGAGCCGATCAATTTGTCGGGTCTGATCGCAACAGCTGCTCTCTCTCTGTACTGTCTAGTTTTATTTTGGAGGATTTTCAGAAGTCCTGCATTGACGTGTCGCTGGTTTCTGAGCATGCTCAGTGCATCTTTCCAGCCTCCGTGGTCATCAGCAACGTCAGCACAGGAAGCCGGACCATCCTGCACATGAACAGGTGTGACCAGGAATGAACAGGTGTGACCAGGGGTGAACAGGTGTGTCTCTCACTAACAGCTTCTCTTTCAGGAACAACATCATCTCCGAGCAGCTCCGCCCCCTCCTGTCCCACCAATCAGAGCAGCTTCTAGTGTGTGATGTCAGCTGTCTGTGTGTCCGTCAGGTTCATCATGGCCGACTTCTCGTGGTGTTCAGTCGACGCCTCTCCAGTGGTTTGGCAGCTGGAAGGTCAGACTCCGTGTGCGTGTTGTTTGGTCTGTCCATCCAGCGGGACTCGAACCGTCGTTCTCTCTGATACGTAAGACGACCAGCCGCCGCCATGGCCGCCGCGACGCCACAGTGTTCCCCAAACACCTCGTCAATCAGAGGACGTTACCATGGAGATGAAAGAATCACTATCAGTAGAACAGCAGGTCACATGGTCACAGTGAATGAATCTGCTGTAAGCTCCGCCTACAGTGATAGACCCCACCCAGTTAATATAACCCCAGCCCATCCTCACAGGCCCCGCCCACCGGTTTCTGCAGGTGGATGACAGAAACATCTCGAGGTGTTTGGTGAACACTGGATGCTCCTGAATCTGGTCTAATAATGGCTGACCCACTGCAGAACCGAGGTCCCGATCCACCAATCAGATGGAGCGCGGAGGTCAGCTGACCAGAAGCTAAAGACAGGAAGTGGCTAAAACTAGAAAGCTAAAAACACAGCGCAGCCCGGTTCAGATGTCTCATTATTTACTAAAAAGCTACAGCTGATAGGACAGAGAGGACAAAAACCCAGAACCATCAGAGCTCTGGTCCAAACCCAGAACCCTGATTTTTTATTCATATCTTCATCAGTTTAAACATTAAAGTTAGTTCTGAGAACAGATTGAACTTCCTGCTTCCTGTTCTGACCTCAGTGAAGACATTCTGCTGAAGTTCTCCAGATGTTTCCCCTCAGACTGAACATTGTTCTTCATCAGAGGAGCCAGAGAGGGAAGCAGGGATCTTCTACTGCAGATAAATTCAGATGTTGTCCAGGTTCTGATCTGGAACCTGATTGGCTGTTTTCTGTTTTCTGGTGTTTTGTCCTCAGGAGCCACCGTAGACCAGACGTTAGCATTAAACTGCAGCTGATTGTTCTTCATCACGTTCTCGTCACTGTTACTAAAGAAACAGTTCGACGCGTGGCTCATTTAGCTTAGCGTAGCGTAGCTTAGCATCATAAAGACTGTCCCTGTAGGTCCGGTTTCATTCTTCAGGCTTTGCTGGAACCTCTGCAGTGGTTTTGGGTTGATTCATTTAATTTCTCACTAATCAGTGGATGAATCATTAAAACTTGATTGACCTTCTGGTCTCCAGACGTCAGCCAAGGAGGAGCCGGTGTTTACCGATTCTTCAGCTGAGGAACCAGATATCTCCTGATGTTCTCTCTGAAATCTTAGCATGTTCAGTAATTCAAAGGATTGTGATTTGACTGAAACATCAACACACCTGAGCAGGTGTTCCTCAGACCAGACACCCAACAGCCACAACATTAGAACCTCAGGTAGCAGCAGATCAGAGATACAGAACCTCTGGAGGACCTCAGTGGATCCTCTGGGTTCTTTGTGGGGTTCTTGTTCTCGATCAGATTAAGGTCTGAGCAGTTTGGAGGTTGTCAACACTTGGTCCCCTTTGTTCCTGGAGATGTTCCTGTGTGGTTTTCATGGTGTAGCTTCATGTTCTCCAGTGATGTTCAAGGAACTAAAACATGTCAGAGGAACGTCCACATGAGGGCAGGAACCAGCAGAACGTTGTGATGAGATGATCAGCGTTCTTCTGTCAGTGGTTCTAATGGTACAGCTCATTGATTTACAGCCTGACTTCAGATCTTCTCTGACAGTGAAGTTTGTCCCTCACTGTGTCCTGTAGAACCCGAAGGTCTGCATGTAGCGAACGCGTTAATGATGAACATCATCTGTCTGATTGATCATCTGTCAGTCTGATTGATCATCTGTCAGTCTGACTGATAGCTGATCAGTCTGAGCCATTAATTAATACACAGGACTTCTAGAAGATCTTTGTGAATTTGACTAGATAGATAGATAGATAGATAGATAGATAGATAGATAGATAGATAGATAGATAGATAGATAGATAGATAGATAGATAGATAGATAGATAGATACTTTATTAATCCCGACGGAAATTCAAGAATGAAAGTCTTCAATATCTGAAATGTTTTTCATTGATTGTTTCTGAAGATAAGCTCTTTGTCCCTCCAAACTGAGCAGCTCCAAGGTTTTTAAATTACACAATAAATATACTGCAGATTAACATGGAACGTCCAAATCTGACCGATCAATACATCTACCCTCTAGTACTACATGTACCCTCTAATACCACATTTAGACAGGGTTCTACGAGAGCTTAACTACAAGGATCCACCTACAGAACATGAAGGAACAGACTGGAGATCTTCAGCTGTTAAACACATGAACTGGACGGATTTAATAACTTTATTATCAGATAAATGTGATCAGACTGAACCAGTAGATACTCATTCATTCACTGGCATCAGATCAGGACATCATAGTGATGTCATCAGACTTGGAGACTAGACATCTGGAGGCGTCTCGCTAACATGAAGGACTTGGAGCAGTTTGATCTGAGAGGAGGTGGAGGGATGAACATAAAGTCTGACCTCACCTTCTGTCTGTCAGGAACCTTCCTGATGTCACAGCGGAGGATTTCTCCAAAGTGGACCTCAGTCAGTTCAGGTGGATTCACTGGGAGGTGAGCGACACCAAAACTTCACCACAACTACAGCAAAACTACACCAGAACCACACCAGAACTACATAAGATCTACACCAAAACTACACCAGAATTACATCAAAACTACACCAGAACTACAGCAAAACTACACCAGAACCACACCAGAACTACATCAAACCTACACCAGAATTACATCAGAACTACACTAAAACTACACAAGAATTACATCAAAACTACACCAGAACTATGCCAAAACCACACCAGAAATACATCAAAACTACACCAGAATTACATCAAAACCACATCAAAACTACAGCAGAACTACACCACAACTACATCAAAACTACACCACAACTACATCAAAACTACACCAGAAATACACCAGAAATACATCGACTACACCAGAACTACATCAAAACTACACCAGAACTACATCAAAACTACACCACATCTACAGCAAAACTACACCACAACTACATCAAAACTACACCACAACTACACCAGAACTACTCCAAAACTACACCAGTACTACACCAAACCTACACCAGACTAAACTACACCCCAGCTACACCACAACTACTCCAAAACTACACCAGAAATACAACAGACTAAACAACCGAAAACTGAACAGGACAAAATGATGTGAACTCAGCTTAACCTGATTAAACAAACCAGATTAACTACGACTAACCAGAATGTCGGCCATCTTTCCTCTGCAGGGTCGGAATGCTGACGAACAGGTGAAGATGATCCAGCAGGTGGCGACATACAACAGCAGGTTGCCACAGCAACAGAGGATCACCGTCTCTGTGGAGATTGAGAAGACCAGAGAGCTGCTGTACCAGCTGTTTCCATACGGCGACGTGGTACGAATCATCATAGCTAAAAACTTTGTTCTGTCTGATGGGTGGAATGTTCTGGTGGTTCCTGATTGTTCCTGTTGGTTCCTGATTGTTCCTGTTGGTTTCTGTTAGTTCCTGGTTGTTCCTGTTGGTTCCTGATGGTTCCTTATGGTTCCTGATTGTTCCTGTTGGTTCCTGTTGGTTCCTAATTGTTCCTGTTGGTTTTCAGGTGTTTGTCAGTAAAGACGTCGCTCGGCATTTTGGCTTCCAGTCGGCTGAAGCTGCGCTCAGAGGATTCTACCCTCGAGTGAGACAGGGGTGAGTCTCACCTGTCTGTCTCTCACCTGTCTGTCTGTCACCTGTCTGACCCTCACCTGTCCGACCCTCACCTGTCTGTCTCTTAGGGCTGTCCTGATCTGTGCCTGGGCAGAAAAAGGAGCATCTGCTTTAGGTCCTGATGGTTTTTTCCATTCAGACGCTTTTCCTCCACCAAGTCTGGTCGACACTCTGGGAGCCGGAGACACTTTCAATGCTGCAGTGATCTACAGGCTGTCCCACGGTGAGACGCTTCACTGTCAAACTACAACTAGTCCAACAACAACTACACCACTAACAACTACCCCAACAACTACAACAACAACAGCAACACCAATAACAATTACACCGACAACCACAACTACACAAACAACAACAACTACACAAATAACAACAACTACACTAACTACAACAACTACAACACAAACAATAGCAACTGCAATAACTACACCAACAGCAACTACAACTAAACCACCAACTACACCAACTACACCACCAATAACAACTACTAGAACAACTATACCAACAACTACTACCCCACCAATAACAACTACACCAACAACAACTACACCACCAATAACAACTACAACAAGAACTACAACAACAATAACAACTACACCGCCAATAACAACTACACCAACAACAACTACGACAACAACAACTACACCACCAATAACAACTACACCAACAACAACTACAACAACAATAACAACTACACCACCAACAACAACAATGCGCTGCTTTAAAACCTTTGGAATCATTGTTGCGTCAGTCGGAGCCGTTAAGCGTCTCGTCGTTTGTCAAACCAGATTCTCAACGATCAACCACAGGAACTGACTGAATCTGTTTCCTGTCTGCAGGCAGGACTTTACAGGAAGCGCTGACCTTCGGCTGCAGGGTCGCCGGTGCCAAGTGTGGTTTCCATGGTTACGACGCCATTGCCGAAAAGTTTTCTAACAAGTGACCAAAGACTTAAAAACTGGTTTATTTTCAGTTTGAGGTTAAAAAAAGAGGGAAAAAAACAATATTTCTTTCAGCACTCAGATGAATTTTATTTAATTTTCAGTTTGAAAAGTGAACTTTGATTAAAAAACTGTGACTGATGTGTTCATTAACACGAGGAAGAGCTGCACGTTTACGATTCACCAATCTGTGATGCTCACTGCTGATCAATAAGTGATTAATAGTTCGTTAGCTGGTTGGTCATTAGTATGAACTGATAGTGAAGTGATGTATAATAAACTAATTAAAGCTGCTAATTAAAGTTGCTGTGATGAGGTGAGTTTAAATTAAGTGACTTTTTGTTCAAATGTTTTGTTTTTTTAACTGATAAAAATAAAATCTGATCAACAAAATTTTGTTCAGTAATTGATTTCCAATCATTGATTATTACTTTTAGCAGAATCCTGAGACTGAGACCTGAGAGGTACATTTTTCTCACATTTTCGTCCGGCGATCCTTCTAATTTTCATCTGAACGGTTATATAGAGACTTTATTAACAGTCAAAATCATCACACAGGTGCATCATGTTGCCATGGTTACAGTACAGGAGAACAGGACGTGAACATCAAGTGCTTCCTGATAAAAACCACGAGATGTTTGTGACAGTTTTAATCCTCTCACTGGTTCTATCACTAATTTAGCTCTGGTTTACACTCATTTATTTGGGTTTACACTGGTTTAATTCAGGTTTGTTTCAGGTTTATTTCAGGATAATTTCAGGTTTATTTCAGGATAATTTCAGGTTTAATTCAGGTTTACTTCAGGTTTAGTTCAGGTTTATTTCGGGATAATTTCAGGTTTATTTCAGGATAATTTCAAGTTTAGTTTAGGTTTAGTTCAGGTTTATTTCAGGTTTACTTCAGGATGATTTCAGGTTTACTCCAGGTTAATTTCAGAATAATTTCAGGTTTACTTCAGGTTTAGTTCATGTTTACGTCAGGTTTGGTTCAGGTTTACTTCAAGAGCATTTAAGGTTTATTTCTGGTTTATTTCAGGTTTAGTTCTGGTTAAGTTCTGGTTAAATTCAGGTTTTGTTCCTCTAGCCTTCCTGCTGCAGTGTTGAGGTTTCTGGTGCAGGGTTCAGTGAATGCACCGCCGCTGTTCTGACGACGTCATGTGTCACTGGAAGGCCACACCCCCTCAGAGGGGGTGGAGCCTGAGTTGTGACACAGTGTCGTCATGGAGACACACCACGTGATGCCGTTGTGTGTTTCCAGTGTTGGCCAGGTTTCACAGTGTCGTTACTAAATAGGTAAATAAGCTGCTGCAGAAATATACAGATGTTCTGCTGGTTCTGTCTCAAGGTTCCCTGCTCTTGATTCCTAGTGTTCCTGTGTATTTACAGTGTTTCTCTTTGAGGACGTTCTCCAGACATTCTCCAGACGTTCAGGCGCTGCCGGTGCTGTTGCTGCTGCTCTCCATGCTGGCCGACACCATCTCCCTGAGGCCTTTGCTGAAGTGAAGATTGGCTCCGATCACGATGAAGCCCTGAAGGTGAACACATCAGCATCACATGGTTCAGAAGAGACCAATCAGAAGACACCGCCGTCAGGTACAGTCGTAAACTAAAGTTTATATGCACAAGTGGTCCATGTTTACCATCAGTCTGAGTGTCCAGTGACTCCTAGAACTCTGGATTTAAGATGGAACCATTGAAACATGAATCTTTGCCACAGAAAATCCTGTATTTTGGTTCTTTTAGATTTATTAAAGGTCTTCTTGAAATATGATTAAACTTGCTGGATCATAAATATACAAACATTAACTTGAATTATCAGTTTTGGTGATGTAGAAAGTTGTGTTTATCATATTTCCTTAGTTCCATGGCCTCTTAACTTCTCCTGAGTGAGTCCAGTCGACTACAGCTGCTGACTCCTCTGATCCAGTTTAAATAGAACCATTAAATCCACTCATTAGACTCAAACACTATGGGGGGAAAGTCTGAGGAGCTATATTCACATTTCAGAAACTGCAATCAGAGAATAATTTAGTTTTTGATTCTTTTGTTCAAACATTAGGTGAATAGATACATGTTATTTGCCTTTCTTGACAGTTTCGGTGAACACTCTCGCCTTCCTCAAAATCGTCTCACTGACTTAGCGTGACGTGTCAGCCGGCAGATTTTGACAGCCGCCATTTGCGGCCCAGTAGATCCGCCAGATCCGCCGGGCCAACCACGCCCACGCCATAATGGCGTGTCGTGGTGAGCCCAACGGACCCGACCATCCCACCAGGCATGCCGCATCCCCCGCCGTCCTATTCCCTCTGGAGTATGGTGTCCCAGGTGTGGGAGAGCATGAAGCCTCCCTCATCCCTGTTCATGGCCCTCGCCGCCCCCCTCCTGATCTCCATCGCCTCCTTAATCCAGCGTTTCACTTTGTTTTCTTGCATTCCGATGATTCTTGCCCCGTCCCAGTCCATAACATGATTGTTCCTTTTGCAGTGGTCAGATATTGCAGATTTGAGATTTTCTTGTAGTGCCTTTTCTTTCTGAGATCTTGTGAGTTGTGTTGCTGTTTGCTTTTCGCATTCCTTCTGATGTTCTTTTTTCCTTATGTGAAATGTTCTCCCTGTCTCCCCGATGTATGTGTTATTGCAAGAGTTGCATGGTATCACATAAATGACATTCCACTTATTGTTCTGCTCGATTGTTCTGATCCTCTATCTATTCACCCACTGTCTGAACAAAAGAATCAAAAACTAAAATAGTAACAAGAAGACATGATGAATGTTTCTGAGATATTACGAGGAAGATTTGGAGACAGCGGTGTCAAAAGAATGCGCCGACTAGAGAAACTGAAACAGACACGAGAACGCTTCCGCAACCACTTAATCTTTAACCTCCGATGCAAGGATGAGGATTTAATACTACCAAGCCTCAACATCAAGAACCCAATCCGGACCAAAAATGCAGAAAAAATAATCTTTAGAGCCAAAATGGACCTACTCAAAGAACGGATAAGAGGAACAGCAAACAAAATCAACAGACTGAAAACACAAATCAGTGAGGGTATGGATGATCTCACCAAACAATTTCCAATGGATGAAAACACACAACAAAAAATAAAAGAACACCTTAAACACTACAGGGGGAAAGTCTGAGGAGCTCAGCAAAGACCTGAAGAAGAAAATTATTGACTTGAACTCCAAAGTTGGCAAAGGTGATGCAGAAATTGCCCAAAATTGACTCAAAAACGTCCTAAACTGACTGAAGAGATGTCTACATGGAGATAAACTCACTCAACAACTGTCCAAAGTGACTTAAAACGTGTCTAAAATTATTAAAAACCTGATCAAGTTGATGCGTAAACAGTTAAAGTTGACTCAAAATGAGTTCAAATTTACTCAAAACTACTCCAAGGTGACTGAAAACATTTCGCTCATGATTCAAAAACTGACCAAATTACCTCAAAAATTAAGGTAATTGAAATTGACCCAAAAATAACCTAAGGTGACTGGAAATATGTCTGAAATATTCAAAGGTTGCCCGAGATGATACAAAAATGGCCCAAATGACTGAAATGTTGACTAAAATGAATAAAAAATTGCCTAAATCGTCCAAAATGTATCCAAAAATAGTCCAAACTGACGGTGGAGATGTTTACATCGACTCATAAATTCACTCAACAATTGTCCAAATTGACTAAAATATGTATACGTTTTTTCAAAACTTGCCCAAATTGACACAAAAGCAGTTAGAGTTGCCTCAGAATTTCTCCAAATTTATGCAAAACTCTTCCAAAAATGACCAACAACATCTAGAATGACTGAAAAACTGAACACATTGATGCTAAAATTATCCAGCTTGACTCAAGAATCGTCCAAGGTGTTTGGAAATACATCTGAAATGATTCATTAGAAAGTCACCTGGAGCTGTTTGAAAGCAGCTGCAGATCCAGAATCGTCTTCATGGTCCAGGTGTGTTACTGCCACCATCAGGACGAAAACACAAACTACCACCTGCTGCTGAGAGACGATTGGTCAGGATGATCAAGAGTCAACCAGGAACCATAAGAAAGCAGGTCTGAATGAATGAGAAGCTGCTGGAACACAGCTGTCAGAGTCCACGGGGTTCTAGAGGATCCATGAAGAAGGAAGTACTTCCTCTAGAAGCAGAACCTTAAAGCGCCACTCATCACATGGACAAAGAAAAGGTTCTGGAGGAAAGTTCTGTGGTCAGATGGAACAAAAACTGAAGGTGAGGCCTTCAACCCCAATAACACCAAACCTACCATCAGGCATGGTGGTGGCAGTATTCATGCTCTGGGGCTTTCTAGAAGAGCTTCTGGGCTGGTTTCAGACTGGATGTTGGACTGGTTCTGGACTTTGTTGGGCAGGTCTTGGACTTTTTTAGGAGTACTTTAGGTTTGGTTTTGGTCCCAATATTGTACTGGTTTTAGACATTTTTATGATTGGTTTCTGGCTGTATTCTCACTGGTTCTAGACTTTCTTGGGACTGGTTTATGTTTGATTTTGGACCTGGTTTTAGACTTTTTTTTAGGATTACTGTAGGACTGTCTTGGGCAATTTTTGGACTTTTTTTAAACACCAAGAACACCAAACCTACCATCAAGCATGGAGATGGCAGCATCATGCTCTGAAGCTTTCCAGAGGTGCTTTTGGCCTGGTTTCAGACTGTCTTGGACCTTTTTTTAGGAGTAGTTTAGGTTTGGTTTTAGTCCTGATTTTGTACTGGTCTTTGACCTTTTTAGGACTGATTTCAGCTGTCTTCTGACTGGTTCTGAACATATTTGGACTGGTTTAGGTTTGGATTTGGTCCTGGTTTTAGACCTTCTTAGGACTGGTTTCAGGCTGTCTTGGGCGGGTCTTTTATTAACCTCAATAACACCAAACCTACCACCAAGCATGGAGGTGGCAGTATTATGCCATCAGAGTAGATCCAGAGTTCTAGGAGCAGTTAGAACTGATCTACAGCATCGTTATCAGCAGATGGAACTCCACCAACAGAAACAGGTTCATGTTCGACTCACGTTGTGATATTCAACCACCTCTTCAACGAAATCCATCCCATCAGCCAGAGGGATCCGGACACCTCTCTTAGTCCAGTCTGAACACACACACACACGCACACACACGCACACATGGTCAGCTCACAGCTTGTTTCTGTTTTCAGGTTTCCAGTGAATCAGATTCTTACTGTTGATCAGAGGAACCACTGACATCTGGAGCATCGTCTTCAGAGGAGCCTGGAGGGGAATCAGCTGCAGACAGACAAGCAGTCACACAGACAGGTAGTCAGACAGACAGACAGACAGGTAGTCACACAGACAGGTAGTCAGACAGACAGACAGTCAGACAGACAGGTAGACAGGCAGACAGACAGTCAGACAGACAGGTAGTCAGACAGACAGACAGACAGACAGGTAGACAGGCAGATAGACAGACCGACAGACAGGTAGACAGACAGACAGACAGACAGGCAGGCAGACAGACAGACAGACAGTCAGACAGACAGATAGACAGACAAGTTAATAACAGACAGGCAGGTGGAAACTTACAGCCAGAGACTCCAGAGCCGACTGGTTGGAGAAAATTTTAAACCTGGAAGAAGAAAAAGTTTCTGTGATCAGAACCAGGACCTGGGTCAGAACCAGGTCCATGGTCACACCCACGTCTATGGTCAGAGGGAAGGTGTGATTTTAATTTTTATTTAATTTTTATTTTTATTATCCCTTATTAATCCCACGAGGGGAAATTCTGATTTTCGCATATCTCCCCAACTGGGGGAGTCAGAGCGACGGGTCAGCCACGGTACAGCGCCCCCTGGAGCAGGAAGGGTTAAAGGCCTTGCTCAAGGGCCCAACAGTGGCCGCATCGGGGCTTGAACCTCTGACCTTCTGAGCCGTAGTCCAGAGACTTAACCATTGCACCACCACTGCCAGATGGAGGTGTTCAGGTGTGATGAAGGTGTTCAGGTGTTTACCTGCGCAGGTCGGCATGGACACACAGGCGTTTTTCTCTCATGGACACTTTGGCATTGAACTTTGTCTCCTGCAGGACAGAAACAGTTGTGTTGTTGTAGTTGCTGAGTTGTTGTGTTATTGTGTTATTATTGTGTTCTTGTGTTGTTGTTATTGTGTTGTTGTGTTATTATTGTGCTCTTGTTGTGTTGTTGTTATTGTGTCATTGTTGTGTTATTGTGTTGTTGTTGTTGTTATGTTGTTGTTGTGTCTCTGTTGTGTTGTTGTTGTTTGTCTCTGTTGGGTTGCATTTGTGTTGTTGCTGTGTTATTGTTGTTGTGCTATTGTGTTGTTGTGTTATTGTGTTATTGTTATGTTGTTGTTATTGTGTTGTGTTATTGTGTTGTTGATGTGTTGTTGTTGTGTGTCTCTGTTGTGTTGTGTTATTGTGTTGTGTTGTTGTGTGTCTCTGTTGTGTTGTTGTGTTGCATTTGTGTTGTTGTTGTGTTATTGTGTTGTTGTTTTTGTGCTATTGTGTTGTGTTGTTATTGTGTTGTTGTGTTTTGTTATTATTGTGTTCCTGTTATGTTGTTGTTGTGTCGTTGTGTTATTATTGTGTTCTTGTTATGTTGTTGTTGTTGTGTCGTTGTTGTGTTATTGTGTTCTTGTTGTTGTGTTGTTGTTGTGTTGTTGTGTTATTGTGTTGTGTTGTTGTTGTGTGTCTCTGTTGTGTTGTTGTTATTGCTGTGTTGTTGTGTGTCTCTGTTGTGTTGTTGTGTTGTATTCGTGTTGTTGTGCTATTGTGCTGTTATGTTGTTGTGTTGTTATTGTGTCGCTGTTGTGTTATTGTGTTGTTGTTGTTGTTGTGCTATTGTGTTGTTGTTGTGTTGTCGTCATGTTGTTGTGTTGTTGTGTACCATCGTCATGCTGCTCATCTGGACCGGTGGTTGCCCTGGAGGCAGCACCATCACCTTGACGTTGGCCGTCATGGCGACTGTTGCCCCAGACGTCTTGATGGTGGTCTTTGGAGGTGAGTTGACGGCAATCTGCAGAGACATGGGGGCGTCCACCAGAGCCGGGTTCTAGTAGAACACAGCAGGAGAACGTGAGGCCCAGAAGGAACCCACCCAGAAGAAGCCTCTAATGAGAACCATGTTCTACTGCATGCTCCGGTTCCTCACCAGCATCATCATGGCTCCAAAGTAGGTGGTCCTCAGCAGCATCTCCAGATCTTTGGGCATCTGAAGGACGAGACAGGAACCAGTTCATACTGGTTTTAATGGGTCTGTACTGGTTTTAATGGGCCTATACTGGTTTTAATGGGTCTCTATTGGTTTTAATGGGTCTCTACTGGTTTAAATGGGTCTGTACTGGTTTTAATGGGTCTCTACTGGTTTGGTTTGGTTTGGTCTGTACTGGTTTTAATGGATCCATACTGGTTTTAATGGGTCTATACTGGTTTTAATGGGTCTATGCTGGTTTTAATGGGTCTGTACTGGTTTTAATGGGTCTGTAGTGGTTTGGTTTGGTTTGGTTTGGTTTGGTCTATGCTGGTTTAAATGGGTCTATACTGGTTTTAATGGGTCTATGCTGGGTTTTTTTGGATCTATACTGGTTTTAATGGGCCTATACTGGTTTTAATGGGCCTATACTGGTTTTAATGGGTCTGTACTGGTTTTAATGGGTCTCTATTGGTTTTAATGGGTCTCTACTGGTTTTAATGGGTCTGTACTGGTTTTAATGGGTCTGTAGTGGTTTGGTTTGGTCTATGCTGGTTTTAGTGGGTCTATACTGGTTTTAATGGATCTATATGCTGGTTGCAATGGGTCTGTGCTGGTTTTAATGGGTCTGTACTGGTTTTAATGGGTCTGTACTGGTTTTAATGGGTCTGTACTGGTTTTAATGGATCTGTTCTGGTTTCGGTGGTGCTGGTTGACCTTCTCGTTGACGATGTCCAGCTGGAAGATCCCGGCTGTGTAGTAGGAGAACATCCCGCTGTCGAAGAAGAACTCGGACAGCGCCAGGTAGACCATCCGGTCGTACTCCCGGATCACCGGCTCCACGGCATAGTTCACCAGAGAGACGTTCTGCTGCGACAGGTCAAAGAACATCCCCTGCAGACACAACAGACCTGCTTCAGACCAGTCCACATCTCACCAGAACACACCCCGTCTCATCCTGTCTCACCCTGAAGTTCATGTCGAGGCTCCTGGATGTCACCACCGGGTCGTCGATCAGAGAATAATCGATCCCGATAAACTGATCCACCTCCGTCCTCACAGGGATCGTCTCCAGCAGAGAGTTGACATGGACCAGAGCAGCATGGTTCAGAGCCGGGCAGATCTGATAGACAGACAGGTGGAGAGAGACAGACAGGTCAGAGACAGAGAGACAGGTAGAGAGAGAGAGACAGGTCAGGGAGGGAGATAGACAGGTAGAGAGACAGACAGATCAGAGAGAGAGACAGGCAGAGAGAGAGACAGGCAGAGAGAGAGAGAGAGAGAGACAGATCAGTGAGCGAGAGACAGGCCAGAGAGAGAGACAGGCAGAGAGAGAGAGATAGACAGGTAGAGAGACAGACAGATCAGTGAGAGAGAGACAGGTCAGAGAGAGATAGACAGGTAGAGAGAGACAGAAAGGTCAGAAAGACAGTCAGGTGAGCAGACAGACAGACAGGTGAGCAGACAGACAGGTGTATTACCTGTTGGTTGAGCAGGAAGCGCATTCCCGTCGTCAGAACTCGTCCCAGGAAGTCATAAACTCTCCTGAAAGACAGAGAAGCTCCTGATTGGCCAACACTGAGTCGTGTGACAGAAGCCCTAGCAGGTAAACTTTATTTAAACAGACAGAGCGCTTTCCTCTCTCCAGGAGAATCTTCTCTGTTTACACAGAACTCATGGAGTTCATCAGTGTTGGTTCTCCACTGTTCTCCTGCTGAGGTGAACTGCATAATGTGTGGAACCGCTATGAATCATCAGATGTTCTGCTCTGATTTTAAAGTATCAGGAACCATGAGGAACCATCAGGAACCATGAGGAACCACCAGGAACCATGAGGAACCACCAGGAACCATGAGGAACCATGAGGAACCGCCAGTTTTACCCCAGTGTTCCGCTGAACTTGGCCCTCATCTTGGCGATGTTGGCGTCGCAGCTGATGTTGTTAATCTTCAGTCGTCCTTCATCGTCTCTGATCAGGTTTAGAGCCGTGTTGATGTTCACGCCTTCAGCTGATGCGTTGATGTTCCCCGTGTCGTAGCTGAGACACAACAACAACAACAATAACAACAACAACAACAATAAGAACAACAACCATCCTTCTCCTTCTCAGGTTCATCTTCATCTGCAGATAGTTGTCATCTAAACCCTCCATCTTTGACCTGAACCCATCAGCAGCTCCGTCACTCTGCAAACATCTGGATCAGTCTGTGAAACCTGAACCAGGTTCTGGTCTGGGTTCTAATAAGGACTCAGAACGTTGATGCCTGAGGTCCAAAAGACTGAGATCCAAACCAGACTAAACGTACATCCATGCAGCTGTTGAGCTCATATTCTGAGTAAAATAATCGTTCTTTAACGGTTTTTTAAAGGCTCTCTGGTTCTCCAAAGAACCACCACCAGCTGAAGAACCTCTTTATTGCAGGAATGGTTCTTTAAAGTACAGAAAGTTCTTTGTCTTTGATAAGAAATTTTACTTGATGAATGGTGGTCCAAAGAATTTTAGCAAAAATAGGTTCTTTAAGGATCCACAAACAACTGTCCCATAAATGGTTCCTTAAGGAACCTGTTTTTGCTAAAATTCTTTGATAAAAATAGGTTCTTTAATGATCCACAAACAGCTGTCCTTCAAATGGTTCCTTAATGAACCTGTTTTTGCTGAAGTTCTTTGGAGCACCATTCATGGTATTTTCTCATGGTTCTTTAAGGGTTCTTAAAAGAGCTGTTTGCAGAAATGGTTCTTCACAAGAACTTTTGCTGAGAGGTTCTTTGAGGAACTAACAATGGTTCTTCTATGCCATCGCTGTGAAGAACTGTTTTTGGTTCTAGTTAGCATCTTCTTTTCCCTGAGTGTTGCTGTTGTTAAAATGCTGTACATGGTAAATACCGGTTTGTATGTACAGTGTGTTGTTCTGTCGTGGAACCGTTCAGGTAGAATCGGTGTTCCGTGTGGAGAACTTACAAGAACCAGTAGAGGATCCGTCGATTGAACGTCAGGGAGATGGACGAGTTCTGAACGTCGAACAACAAACCGACGTCGGGGATGAAGCGCAGGTCGGCATGAGTCAGATTCAGCTCCGTGATCTTCACTCTGAAACACAGACGCAGTATTAGTACACACAGCCGCGGTGCAGTACTGCAGTATTATTTCAAGTATCCGGTGTGTACTCAGTGATGGTGTATTGGAAGCGTCCTTCTTTGCCCTTCATGTCTGGCATGCTGATGTTACTGAGCTCCTCTTCAACAAACCTCTGAGTTTCAGATTTCACTGGAAACACAAAATATACAACATGACAGAAAGTACACACAGCGTAGTACTTTAACAGAAACACACATAAATAGTACTTCACCACCAACATTTAGAATGTCTCTACTTCCAACTGTAGAAAAACTGCTAGAACTGTTCAGACCACTGCAGAATTATAGATAGACCCTAGAACCTGAATGAAGACCGAGACAGAACCCTGATCAGACGGTCCACCTCCAGACTTATAACCCTTATTGGACGGTCCACCTCCAGACTTATAACCCTTATTGGACGGTCCACCTCCAGAGACAGAACCTTTTTATCAGTGTGAAGAACTGGAGGTTCTGCAGAGGTAACCAACATTTTCAGGAACCTTGTTTTTTAGAACCTGCTTTTTTTACCCCAAACAGAACCAACATCTGCTGGAACAAGCTTTTAATTAGAGGTTGGACACGTTACCGACCATCCAGTAGGTGGCGCTGTCCAAACAAACAAGTTCTCCAAATGTTTGGACCTCAATCTGCTGCAGAACAGTCGGACGTGTTCCAGAGGTTCTGAGGAGGTTCACACTGTGATGCTAAAAGTTCTGGACATCACCAGAACCCCAACAGAGCCTCTAAGAACCATCAAACAAAAGCTTCCTCTAGCACCATGAATAGTTCTTCTTTCAGAAAAAAAACTGAGTTCTTAAATGGTTCCTAAGATACTCATAAAACACCATCAGCTCCTGAAGAACCTCTTCATTTATATGGTTCTTTAAAGGAACTTGATGTTTTCTGGAGTTCTTTGGTTCTTTAAATCTGATTTTATTCTGGATGAATCTTTTGGTTGATTAAACATCAGAAAACAATAAATAAATGGTTCTTTAAAGAACCTAAGTTTGGTTTTGCACCATTTATGGTCTCCAAAGGAACCATTTTTATGGTTCTTTGAGGAGATGCTTCGAGATTCTCCCAAGAACTTAAACAAATGGTTTTTTAAAGAACCCATTGCTCAGAAAAATAAAGGTGCTAACTGGAACCAAACATGGAGCTTAACAGTGGTGCCATAGAGGAACCATGTATGGTTCCAGTTAGCACCTTTATTTTCTGAGGGAGTTCTCAGGTCCAGGAGTCTCCAGGATGGAGGAAAACCTAAATGAAGAGGTTCTAATATGGATCCATCTGTGGAGGTTCTACACAAACGTCCACTTGGTTAGAGAACCAGAGTAGATCCCGAACATCTCATCAGACCTGAACCACAGAAGGACCCGGGTCATTCCGTTGTCATGGCAACTAAGCCGTGGATCAGTGGTGGAGGACTCATGGAGGATTAAATCTGGATTAAAGTTTAATTCAGGATTAGAACGGCTGGAATCAGAACATGAAGGTTCTCGTAGAATCACTCACACATGTCCAGGCCTTTGTCAGTGATGCGGATCTTACAGCCAGCAGGTTCTGCAGCCATTATGGAGGGAACCGAAGACACGAGGAGGAGAACCAACGAGAACCAGACGATCATCCTGAAATGGAACATCCGAACCTGGAACCAAGAGGAACCTAAATGATGGAAATGTGGATGGTTGTGGTGCTTCAGAGGTTCTGGTTCTGTTTGTACCTCAGAAGAAGACGTTCCACACTGAGATCCTTAAGGTCTAACAGATAGTTTATCTGAGAACCATCAGGGAACCTTCAGGGAACGTCTTCATGTTCAGCAGTTTACTGTTAAA